>BGZK01003498.1:0-24171 GCA_005406025.1 Eumeta japonica
AATACTGACATTTGAAGAAGTAAACATTAAGAAAATTCTGATTACAACGATATTCACACTTCTATGGAATCCATAACTAAAGTTTATATCGTACCTAGTTCTATCAAATAGATAGTTGGATATGAAGCTAAGCACAAAAAGAATATTAGTTAGTTGGCCAGAAAGAGGGATCCATTTTCAGTTTAAAACCCCATATAGATTTCCATGTTAGATTATATCCCAGAAAGGTGTTATAGGAGCCATGATCTAAGACCCTCATAGAGCTGATGAATGCAAAGATCTACGGGCATTTCCATTTCGAAAACTGGTCTCCATAGCTATCAAGATTTTATGGTTCGATAACTTCTGCAAAAGCTTTTCACTCAAGGATACGGTATAAATTGTCTCTCACCTACTTGGGACTTACTTTGGCATAGTAAAGTCTCCTTTAAGACCAGGTTAGGATCTTATTCAGTGTAAGCTTCAAATTTTCTGCTTCCGTTAAAAAGTTCCAGAAAGAGTGCCTTTGTGCCATTCCATTCCATTCATTTTGAAAACTTACCCAAAGGCTAATTGGTACTATAGAGACCAGTAACTGATGGTAACATTAAGGAGCTACGTCTTATTGCTTACGTCTGAGGTGATTAACATAATTGTAACGTAGAGGCTGTGGGGAATATCATTTGTATGGAAGAAAGTTCCATTGATAGGGCTTGATAATGATGACATGGCACTGTACTTGAGGTATAGTTGTATATGTTGATCACCATGGCGCATTATTGTGTTCAGAGGTTCGCAAATTTCGAGACCTTGTTATCTAACGATCACGATTAGATCAGATCCAAAATAGCTCTTTAGGAAGTGAACCTCCAACTGCAGGTTTCTAACTTGCAGATATTCAATATAAAATGTAATATAGTTTAAGGTTTAGGAGTGGAAATATAATATCATTCTTTCCTCAGCTAGATCTGCTGCTTCGAATAATAGGATCTGTTTTGTAAGGAACTGAAGCTGCAAGCAATGTTAGTGGTAGTTAAAGGCCCAATGCATTTAATGGATTTCTTAATAACATTCCAAGATATCCCCCGATGACGGCTGTGCCCATTCTTTTCATCTTTTTCTTTAATTTCATCGCATTTCGTCTGCTAACACAAGTGAAACTTCGCTAATAGATGTACGTCACCTGAACAATTATTTGTCTACTTACAACACCCTGCCTTTAACCTAACTTATATTTACTTTATTAAACTAATGCATATGTACACTTGTAAGCATCAAGGTTTGAAAATGATAACCATTGAGTGTTATGCCCACTCTGAATTGTCATTACTACTTTTAATTAATTAAATGATGATTTCATGTTTTATTCGAGTATTGGTTATATTATTTAAATTTATTGTAAACTTGTTTCAGTACTTTGTAAGTCCAACAAAACATTCATTTGACTTCTTCTGAGTTTTACAAACAAGCCAGTTAAAGATATGAAAATCTTATTGATTTCAACAATTTTTATAAAATTTGCAGTTTTGGCTATCAGGCTGTGCCCAGCAACGTTTCTTTCAATCCAGCGCATTTTGTAGATTCAGCGAACAATTGTTACCAGTGTAGGCAGTCAGGTATTACAAAATGCTCTCTCGCCCATGAACTTATTGCGTGGCTCTAAACAATTGTTAGTGGATTTTCCGGAAGTGGCAGTGTTTCACACCATCAATGAATTGTGTAAATTAGATCTTTCAAATTTTTCTTCATAAATATCCATTCAAGTTCCAAGTTTGCAGGTTCTTTGTATTTGAATTCCGGTAATATTGATCCCATGGTGACGCCCGATATCAATGAAATGTATTTTCAATTGCGCACAGCTTGCAGCAGTATAAGTGTACCAATTCAAGAAGCTGCCCAAATTTTAGATATTGAGGAATTCAATGTCAATAATCCTGTGGTGTTGTTTATAACTGGCTGGACTTCTACCATAGAATCGGACAGTATCACGCATATGGTCAAGGCATTTAATTGCAGAGGAGGCTACAATTTTTGGTATTGCTATATATTACATTTATAAAGTTTGTTGCACAACAACTTTTAAGCAAATAATTTCTTTATAGGCCTTAAATGCCTCTTATTTCATAGATACTTTGTATACCTGGTCTGCCTTCAATACCGATACCGTAGGCCATATAGTGGCACAGGGACTGGTCAGTTGTACAGAGATGTGCCAGCAGAAAATATCTATTTGATTGGTTTCAGTTTGGGTGCTCATAGCAGGATTTGCTGCACGCTATTTTCAACAATATACTGGAGAAAAATTCAACGTATTACTGGCTTAGATCCGGCCAATCCTTGTTTCGGTAGCAGATCTTTGGCTGGTTTACAGCGTGGTGATGCCAAGTTTGTTGATATCATACACACAAATCCGGGTGTTTTGGGCACACGTGATGCATTAGGTGACATTGATTTTTATCCGCAAGGTTATGCTCCCATTAAACCTGGTTGCAGAATTCTAGGTTGCTCTCATAAGCGGGCTTGGAAATACTATGCCGAATCAGTTTATCCGGGGCATGAATTGGATTTTGTGGCCACCCACTGCACATCTTTAAGGGACTTAGAAAATGGTTTGTGTGATGGACCAGAAATGATTATGGGATTGCAGACCAATCCTAATGCTAATGGAACCCATATGTTAAGCGTAAATCGGCAAATACCATGGCGAAAACTCATTTTATAATGCAGATTTAATGCTAAGCAAGTGCGGTTTTTGTAATTATAATTAAATAAGCAAATATATTTACAAATTATTGTTCACACATAAAATGGAATTTTTTTAATTAACAAATAAATCATTTGAGTGCAACAATTTAAAATTTGTTGAAAAGATTAAATAAAAACTAATTCAATAGAATGTTTAAAATACTATATATTTATATTAATACAAATATCCAATAATTCAAGTCTACTGACGAGCTGAGTAGCATCAACGAAATGTCGGCGGCATATGGACATGCTGAAGGACTGAGCAAAAACAACTAAGGGGGCCTTTGACTCAAAATAATAAGTTAATACAAATATTTATTGAAAAAGATATTTTTAGAATGAAATTAATATTCAAGCTCAGGTTCCTTTTGTTTTAATAAAAAATAATAATAATTTTTTATTTCAATATTTTTTCTTAGGTCTTTAGGAATATTTTGTGTTTTTCAATTAAAAATTCAAAATTTAGAAAAACACAAAATATTCCTGAAGAAGTTTTGCAAAGGTAAACGAAATTTTAAATAAAAAGAGTTGCTATTACTTTTATAAAAAATAAAACGATCTTGAGCTTGAGTATTAATTTAAATCTACAAAGGAAGAGGTCAAATAAACTAGGATCAAGTAAATTGTAAAAAATATTTTATGACAAATTTTCATGGATTTTATATTTATTATAATTTTGTGTATTCCATTTACGAAATTGTATATTCTCTTAATAACATTTGCTTAATTAAAAATTCTATTAAATCCATACTTTGAATGAATTGCTCAGCTGACCCTACTGGGAATAAGAGGGCATTTTGGACAATTTTTCAAATCAAAAAATCTAATATTGTCTCAAACTATATTTGCCAAAATCCTCCATGATATAAATGCTCGAAAATTAAATTTTCAGAGACATGAGACAATTTTCAAATAATTTTAAGTTTTGTATTAATAATGGCGAAATAGTGGTCAAAATACTATGCCCAAAATACCAGATTGAAAATTTATATACAAATAACATTCAGTTATTTGTTTTATTTTCAGGCCAGTATTACATCCTAGTAGAAATATCGGTCTACTTAGAAGCAGGTTTGCAAGCGAGAGATACATAATTCTCGCTTAGTTTATTACATCGGTGACATGCTGCCATGTGCCACTTGTTAACTTCTTTCACAGCATCTTAAGAGAACAACCAGGCCTACGGCAGCAACCAAGCCTGCGATCTTGTGACTGGTAGTCACGTTGTTCTGCCTACTCAGCCATCGAGGCACTTTAATTTATTGTTTCTGAAACAATCTGAAAATTAATTCTCCAATAAATGGCATTTGCTAAATTATTTGCATTTGCGTAAGGAATGAGGATGCACTACATAATGTTAATAAAAAAATATATATGGGATGCAATTTAGGGTAGCAGTTTCGTAGGGAATGATATTTTTATTGTTTATCATATGACCTGTATTTTGTTGGGATATTTCATCGTTACAGTTCGTTGGCTTATTTTATTTGATTGGTTATTTTAGTACTTTTATATCTTATATAGTGTCCTGGCACGTGGTTACTGATTCTTTTAGCCACATTGATCTGAGTCATGAAGCATATAAATGCTGAAAATGTGTTTTCTATTAAGAAAACATGAATGCTTCGGAAACTTAGTCTTAGTTAAAGCTATAAATCTTAGCAAATATGGGCATATATTATAAGTTTATTATATAAAATTACTATAAGCTAGACATTATTAATTTATTAATATTTATTTCAAGTGAGTTTATTTGCGGAAAGAAACCATCATTAGCAGATAAGCACATCGAAGGTGAGATAACAGAATTTCCAAAATACATACATTTTACGCTGATATAAGACAAACATAAAACACATTAATTTAAAAAGCTAAAAACCAAAGTGATAAGAAACAAAGTAATTAAAGTAGAGATAATGCTTAGCATAATATCTTGATAATAAAAAAAAAATAAATTGACGCAGCATAAATAATTTCTTTGTATTTTCATAAAAAACGATATTAACATAAGCAAAAGCTTTATAACTTGTATGATATATTATCACGGTTTTTGCTCAGTGTAATCAAATTAAATAGTCAGGTTCTTTCTACTAAAAGTTTTTCAATATTACCAAAATCAGCCTAGATTTTATGTTTTCAAACTTTATGCTGAAGGAAATCTAAGTAACCCTGATGAGAATTATTGAGTAGGAGCCACGCGCCTTTTTTTTATAAAAGAAACTGTATGACGAAGAAGAGGTCACCAAATGATGGCTGTGGATGATCTTAGTTCTTGATCTATGTGAAAAGTAGAGCACTAGAGAATGACAAACAACAATGCATATGATAAGTTCATGGTCATATGATAAGTTCATGGTCATGGTAGATGATAGATGTCGCCAGATGGCTTTCTATCAAATCTTTGAGCCAAATCATTACAACAAATTCATGATTGACGCTATCACAAACCAATACAATATATATCTAGAAGAACGAATTACATTATGAATATTTAAGAAGTAATATTTACTCATAAAATATTATATAAAGCACAAGATAATAAAATCTTTAAACTTCATTCTTAAGTTCTATTAATTAATGTTAATGAAAATCCAGAAAAACAGCGTCAGTCATGAATTTGAAATGATCAATTCATCTCAAAAGATTTTTGAATTAAAATGGCTAGTGACATCTATCATCTGTTAGCTTTTATAACTAAATTGTGTTTCTTGGTAGTGGTATTTACTATGACCAACAACTTTTGCTCTATTCATTACTAAAACCGTACAAAATTATTTTATAGATACAAGCCTTGTTAAGGAATCAAATATACAGAGAAATTTTATTTGTTTTTGAAGTTTCTATTAGCTGACATCAACTTGTTCTATTTTTGTTTTTTTTTTAGCATATTACCTTAAATCATAATTAAATCCTTAATAAACTTATAATATTTAATTAAAGTTTGCGCTGATGAAATAATTTTAGATCCGATAAATATTTAATATAATATAAAATAAAAAACTTGTGCAATAAATTGAATATAATTTATAATAATAAAATTTAGCCTGCTTATTTATAAAAAAATATTTTATTTTTGTTAAATACTTAATTAATATATATTACACAGAAATTTTTTCAAATAAGAGCTTGCTAATAAAACATCTATAAAACTCTGCTTTGATGCTAGAAACTTGTTTTACAACACAATTTTTTTTTTGTTCATTTAACTTATAGAATTAATAGAATCAAAGCTGTATAATTTAAGATTTAATGACTTTGCTTTTGCTGCTCACATATTTTGCATTGGATTGGTGCTGCATTCTGCTTATTACTATTCTGGCCAAATGGCGACTCGTCATTGACAGGTAAATAATAGTTACCCTTTGAATTGTAGGGGACCGCATAACCCATTGGATATTTTTCACCCTACAAGCGCCTGCCTCTAACTCTTTAAGGAAGTGCAACGAACACCCAAAAATTATGTTCATTGCCAGGATGAACAGATTCAGTGTAGTATTTATGAGAACGAGAATGCGAACAGGAACCCTTTATGCAACCAGGCTGTACGGGGACCTTACCACCAGGATAGAAATCAATATCACCCACAGAATCAGCTTTACCCATCGCACCATTATTAGAATGGATTACATCGATGAACGAAGCATCACCACGCTGCAGACCAGATAGGTTGCTTCCTCGTTAAAGCAAGGATTAGGGTCTAAGCCTGTTATACGCTTTAACTGAAGCCCAGTTTGTTCAGTGAAGTGGCCAGCATAGCCCGCAATATGAGCTCCTGCTATGACCAATCAGATGGATATTTTCAACTGGTACTTGCTTCACTAGTTTTGCAAGGGCAACAGCTAATGCACGGCCCACCTCTTGTATTATAAGCTGCCCAGGTGTAAAGGGTATCAATGGAATCAGCCGTATCTAAGACCTTATATGTAAATACTTATTAATAACCATTTCTTAATATGAATTAATTTCAAAATGTACCACAAAATTATAATTTCCTGCAATTATAAGCATTAGCCAAATCAGTAATGTAATCTTCTTCCGAATCAGACTTCCAACCAGTAATAAAAATGGTCAATGGTTTATTTATATCAAATTCCGTGCTTTCAAACATTTTGTCAGCTTGACTTAAAGAAAACTCAATGTACCACAAGGTGTGCGTAGCTTCAAAGTCATTGAGTCTATATCGGTGTTATGCGAGGCTGAATCGTTTCAGCAGCCATATAAACCGCCTAGTGGAAGATAATATAAATTCTTGCACTCAGTATGCAAATGGGATTGTCTGATGAACTTACATAATTGATTCATACTCTGAAAATTATCGTTTCTGGTAAGCCAAACAGCACTTGCTTCGATACATGGAACAATTTTCCGGCTTTGGTATGCGATTAATGACTTCTTGACCTATACCATTTACAACAGTATTGGCAGAGTCAATTATATCAGGAATAATACTGCCAGCTGAATTAACCATACTAGAAATCCCAACATCGCTATGCCAGTAACAGTATGTGCAAAATGCATAAAAGTGTGATTAAATAAAAAGGTTCTTCATTTTATTTAAACACCAGTTCAAACACTTCGTTCGATAATCCAAGCTCCAATTGTTCACTGTGTGTTTTTGCAGATTTTTATAGAGAAAAAATAAAACAGCATTAATTGTTTGCAATCTTACAATTACAAATATTAGAAGCCGATCTGACAACAGAGTATTTAACTACAACTTTCCATTAAACTAAGTTCTCTGAAGCTTTTGGTTGTCTGCATAATATCAAGAAAATAGTCACAATGTGAGATGAAAGTGTACACGAACTATGATAAAAAAAATAAAAGCTTTTCGTCTTAATACTTACAAAGTTCGATCACTATAATCGTGCAATAGAAAACTTTCTTAGTTTGAGAAACAATAAAGTCGAACCTTTTGTATTTAAAAAGCAATTAAAATTTTAAACTGTTCCATGGATTTTGGACTTTAAGCATTCGTCCTTAACTTTGTCTAACAATCTCCCTGCTATATTTTAAATACTAATACCATAAAAGACTGTTGTGAATCAGTTGCATTCCATTTAAGGAGTTGTAGCAAAGCTTTTAATCTACTTCCACAACACTCATTCTGTTTCTTCACGTTCTTCTTATAACCTCTACTAAAATATTAATCAAAGCTTTGTTTTGCAAACCAAATATATTAATGAGATTTTTGATCGTTTAACTTTTATGCTAATCTCTTGCTTATCCTGAATGCTATAAAAACCTTTAGGATTCGAGCTAGGCCATCCCACTAATAAGCCGATTACGTTACTATTGCAGCCGCCGGCCTCTGTTAAGAGAAATATTATTGCACATGCTATTTTCCATTTTGTTTTATTAAGCGTTTGTTATGTAGCAGGCCCTGCTTGTTTTTGTGTTTGAAAATGCGTTTAAATATTTTGTCAATTTCTCATTATTTTGATGGTAATAAAAATTAAATATGAGGTAAATGGTTCAAGATTGTGAAAATATTTGGAGTCTGCGGAAGAGTTGAGTCTCATCCATAGGAACTTATTACATTCACTCACATCTGACTACATTTTTAGATCAAATTAAAATAAAAATTATATAATACTAACAAAGTAAAACAAAAAAAAATCTAAAATAAAACTGCCAGACCACATTTACATATTAAGATGTCACGCTTGGTATTATAGTAGAAATAAATTCAGCCAAGTACAAGGCAGGCTCGCACATAGTGAATTTCGTACTTATGTACAATGTGTAGTATATAGAAAATTTACATTGTTGTTGATAGTACTTGTTGTTACTTGTTGTAGAATTGTGTTGTTACAACAACATCCTGTAAATTTTAAATATGGGGGCCCACTGTGCTTTTATTGTCATTGTTGTGTTTAGTATTTGTTGTTTTAGCAGTATGATACAACAATATCTTGTGAAAATTTCAGCTCTTTAGCTCTCATGGTTCAAAATTACAGCAAATTTTTCTTAAAATAAGGCACCCATAGCATGGGGGCACCCTTTAGTCTTATGTTGTTGTAGGGCTTGATACAGCAACATCCCAAAATTTCAGCTCTCTAGATCTAATAGTTCAAGGGTAATAGCTAATTTTTCTTTAAAATTCGTTGTATGAGAGCACTTTATAGTTTCTATGTTGTTGTTGCTTTGAGTATTTATTGTTGTAGTGGCACGATAGCTTTCACATCCTGTGAAATTTTCAGTTCCTAGCTTTTACCGTTTTGAGAATCGAGACGATTTAGCAATAGGGTTCCGTTTGACTTTTCAGTATGGCACCTAAAGAGATCAAAGAGATCAAAGTTAGGGCCTAAGAATTCCCAGACTTTTTCGTTTCCGGGTATTCCCTACATTTTATCTTCTATTGAAAACTAGGGATATGTAAGAAACTTTGTTCTTTTTTCGCAAAATTAATTTTTGTTAAAGATAAATAATAAAGCACATTTTATGTACTCAATTTGTGCACTAAAAGCAAAAAAAGAAAAAAAGAATAATAATTCCACAATTTGAGATCATTTTAAGTTGGAAATAAGTATTATCTATAAAATACAGTTGTTATTTAGACAAAAAGAAGGTTTTTCTTACTACTAAGGGCCATTATTGCAACTACTGATAGGAATCAGAAGGATTTTGTTAGCCAAATTTTTCAATGAAATTTAATGATTTGAAGTTCCCAGCAACGGAGAAAACACGCTCACTATCCACTGAGGTTGGCTTTATTTTTAACAAAGTGTTGTACAAATTATCTAAGTTCTTAGTCCGAATATAGCTAGCCTCATACAAAGCAAGTTTGTTCTTCCCGATTTGATTAAGACTTTTTTGCATTAGCCTTTGCTTTACCAATAGCATTTTTAAGTTTTATTTGAAAATTTTATCGACTTGTATTTGGGATACATCATTGTCACTAACGGATATATCTGAGATAGATTGGTCAAACAAGCGTATTTATATATATATTGTTTCAACGTACAATTTCACTGAAGTTTTAGGATTTTGAATTAGAATCCAGAATTTGTAGAAAATTTATTGATGGTGAAATCTTATCAATTTTTTTTCTCCGATTGCCTCTAGCTATTTAAAAAAAATGGTGTATTTAAAATGGCACTAACTTATACACTATATCTTCGACTTAGTGCTTCAACTACATCTTTTATTAGACTTAGAAGCTCCATTAATGTAACCAGAGTGGAGACATGCTGATCATCCTATATAAATAAAATAATAAAATTCCGTTACGTTTAAAATGATACAAGCTAAACCTCTTTAAAAAAAATTAACTTCAAAGTAATTAAAAATGAAAAAGATGCAACATAATAAATAAAATGTTTCCCGTTTTCCCGGAAATTCTCGTCGAACATTTTTCTGGATCCCAAACTCTAGTTATGAAAGAGCTGCAAATTCCTTTAACTATACTTTGGTGAAGGGTATATAATATTTGCCATGACACTTATACAGACATATTTGTCTCTATCTTCTCGTCTACCCGTCTCATGTTTCGATAACATATATGACCGTCACGCCTAGCTGGCTGCCTAAATTAACCTAAAACGAATCTTTGATTGCTTAATTTTTCCAAATGTTATTTGTTAATTTTAATCATATTGCTGTCCATGCCAGTCAATAATTAAATGAATCCAAACTTTATACTCGAATTGCTTATGCTTTCAACAAGTTGTACATATACATTTATACGTGACATTTTTCTTCTTGTTTTCCACAACATAAACATCAACATCGTTTTTTTTTATGTATTTTGCAAATGATAACAGCACTGATATATTCATCAAAAATTTTTCTTTTCTTATATGCATATATAGCTTGTAACAGAAATTTTATTTCCTTGCATTAAATTATTATTTTGTTATTTATGTATTATATTTGAGATATTTAGTCGTCGCAGGTCTTTTTACCTATCGAATTTAAAATTTGTCAAACCAACCACATGTTTTGCTGCATTTTGTAAAATTTGACATATACAACATATGTGACACCTGGTGTATGCGTACTTTAGGCTAACAGCTTCATTTAGAAAGTTTTAATTTCCAAAAAAATTAATGGTAACCATTTTGAAAGGCATAGACTTCAAGTCTTCCAGTTCCACAAGCAACCAAAATTTACCTTTAATTTGATATTTCTCAGCTTTTGAACCGATAATCCTAAGTTTAGGTATTTAACATATAATAATAAATATATGTAGGTATATTTAGCTTTTACTTTTATAAAAATTAAAAAATTTCAAACTGATTATTTTAAATTTTTGTAAATTATTTTTGGTTTTTTTTTTCCTTAAAAGTTTGTCTAGTAGCTTTGATTCAAATTTTAAAATGAAATGTAGAAATCAACTGTTTTTATACTTTTTCAAATCTCATTTCATTAGTATAGTATTTGTTTTATTTAAAATCTTTTTTTATCTTATCGAAATTGGTAAAACAATTTCTAACCAAAAAGTCAAAATAATTTTTTTCACCACAGAAATGACAGTAATTTTTATCGAAATTATCTAGATGTGTGCTACCATAAAATATGATTATTATTTCGTATATTCACAGCGATTGTATGGCACTTAGCAGACATAGTTGTTATTAAAATATTCCACTGTTTATTCTATTATCCTATTCGACAAAGCCTAGTATTTTACGAATACGCATGTATACTGTTCGTATAATAAACAAAGTCGCTAAGTCTACTTTTTCCAAATTTGAGATTTTAATGCGAAAACAAACTACATATTTTACGACAACAAAAAACGTCATTATGTAGTTTAAAGTTGTTGTAATTTTGCCGTTTGCAAAATGCCAAATCCAAAAACTATTAAAAGCTCATGGTATTTTCACGAATATTAATTTGTGGAAATGTATTTTTAGTCTAGAAATAGTTTTAATGAGAGCTATTTTAGGAGAATAATTAATAATTAATTATTCACAAATTTTAAGAACAGGAAAAGTAACAATCTATTTGTGTCTCCTGCAAAATTTGGACATTTGCGAATCAGGCTAACGATAATATTACATTGTAAATAATAACATACATCGATGACTGCATTCGGCTAGACCGAATCTAATATACCCTTCTAAATACTAACGCCCTCTAGTGTTTTTTAAGTGTATGTAACTATAAATACCGACTTGCAATATATCTCGGTTATATATAAATAGACCAAAAAAGAAAGATACTTTTCACAAATAACAAGAAACACAAAAAATTAAAAAATTAGAAAAGCCATCCTGATATGGATGAAAACCAAA
The DNA here is from genome assembly GCA_005406025.1 of Eumeta japonica. Taxonomy (NCBI): domain Eukaryota; kingdom Metazoa; phylum Arthropoda; class Insecta; order Lepidoptera; family Psychidae; genus Eumeta; species Eumeta japonica. The sequence continues at coordinate 11,970 of BGZK01003498.1, forward strand.
CAACTCAACAAGTAGAACAAAGTGATAGAAAATTGGAACTTTTGATACAAATCAAATACAGACAGTAAGTAAATCAAAGCTCTGGTGGTGCAGTAGTCTAAGCATTAATGCAAAATAGTGCATGTTTAGGTGAAGCCGGAGGTCGAAGCAGGAGGGTGCTGATGGGTCTCATAGCAGATACTCAAAGCCAGATTAACATTCAAATAATCATGAAATTTAAAAAAAAATTCGAAAAATTAACTAAATACATGATATAAAAGTATTGAAATTTTAACAAAAAATTAATTTATTTTTATATACCACGGGATCCGGAAAAATTTCAGTTTTTGTCTTTTCACTTAAGAGCAGGAAAATTTCTGTATCTCCAGAAATAATGGTCCAATCGTAAACATTCAAACAGTTTTGGAAAAAGAAAGAAAAGCACTTTAAAATGATACCAAAATTACATATATTTCAATTTTTTCAAAATTTCATTTTTTGATACGAGGGGTACGGAAAAATTTTATTTTGTCAATTTCACTCATGAGCAGAAAAATCTCTGTATCTCCAGAAATAATGGTCCAATCGTAAAATTCAAACAGTTTTGGAAAACCAAGAAAAGCACTTTAAAATAATACCAAAATTACAGGTATTTAAATTTTCAAAAAAAATCATATTTTGATGCGAGGGTAGGGAATAAATTTCAGTTTTTTTCGATTTCACTCATGAGCAGAAAATTGCTGTATCTTCAGAAAATTCAAACAGTTTTGGAAAAAAGAAGAATACAACTTTCTTATCAAATTTGTTTAAAACTAGTGTTTCTGAGGAAAAAAAAAAAATATTTCCTCCGTAATTTAAAACTGGCGGCAGCTTTTAGCAACATTATAGTAATTTTGCTGCAATAAAACTTTTTGCTAATTTATATATACTTGGCACATGTTCTCAGTTATTGTGAATAATAAAACTAAAAATTTTTAACGAAATAAAGTAGTATGTTCAATCAAAACTGCCTTGTTTATAATCTTGCAATCTACTTAGCAAATGTCTACAAAAAAAACGGTTTTCTTTTAAACACATATGAATATGGAATAAATAAAAGAAATTATGAATATGTCGCACCAGTTAAAATGAAATTAAATTGTATTTGCTTTTATATGATGCTAATTTTTATCAAAATATGTTTTAATCCCTATATAAAATGTGTTATGTACAAATATTTACCATCTTAGATGGCTAAAACCAAGACAAGACGCCCAAAACTCTGCATGTTCTTAACTGTTCCAATAGCACGATACAATAGATAATAAGAAAAATTGTCGTGAAACTGATCACGTAATTGGTTGATTTTTTTCGTAATACGTTGCGATTTGAACTGTATCAAAATGAGTGAAAATTCAGTTGACTTTAGCAAAGTCAGTATACAAAACCAAACAATTTTTAATAACATATTTATGTTTATGTCTCTATTTAGGACTCAATATAGAACAAGTAAGAAAGCTGGAATTAAATGCCTTCAAAAACTAACGTGCACACAAGTAGGGAAGATATGTATCTGAACTGTTTCTTTAGTAATAATTTTAGAATCATTAGATTTAGGCTTGTGAGATCGTACACGACAAAAGTTTGACATTTGAACGAAAAATCTTAATCAAAAGCTTAACGCGAAATATTGTTGAACTAAAACTACATCACTAATCTAAACATTAAAATCTAATACTACGTAAACTTAAATAATATAAATAAATAATTTATAAGCCACTTGAATTCAAAAAACATTTATTCTTTTGTTTTATTTGGAACTCAAAAACCATATTTACATATACAGATATGTATTCAAAGTTTATCATTTCGTGAACTGATTTTGCTGAGTTTTAAGAGCAGTCTGTCCCCACTATGATCTGACAGATTGGCGTTTAAAATAAGTTTCTAATTTAAGTGGTTTCAGAAATAGTATTTCAATTTATTGCAAACAGTCATACCAACAGACGGACATCGCTCAAACGACTTTTCTATCAATGCCAATTCAAAATAAACAAATATACTTAATAGGGTCGGAAATGAATATTACAAACGGAATCACAAACTTATATATGCCGTTAGCCTGTATGTGAAGGATATAAAAATAACAATTTTAAGTTTTACAGATCTTTTTATTATAAATTTTAATTTTTGCTCACCGGTACATACATATATAGCTGAGATATAACGAAACCGATTCCTTAAAAATTTGACCTTTGGTGCCGAAATCGACCTGCCCTAGTGAAATACAAATTTCGCAAGCTAAAAATTTTTGTTGGTCATCGGTCTACATATTGCCAATATGTAGCGAACATCTAAAAAAAACTTTGCTTTTACTTAATATCTAATTGTGTGTATATGAAGTTTAGTTTTGTGAAGGGTATTTAAGATTCGACCCAGCCGACTTGTTTTTTATTTTAACCTACATATATATATTAATTTAATTAGATGAAAGGTCTTCGAATCAGTTTCTGTGAAAACCCCATTCGGAAAAAATAATTAGCAACTGTCCAAACTTGTAGTAATTTTATAATAATAATAATGATCATAACTAGAAACACATTTTCAACACTAAAATGTATATATTTTTTTGACAATTATTAAAAAATAGTAAACTTCTCCTTTTGGTACTCGGTGTGTCCAAAATTTTGCCTTTAACTTTTCTCTTAATAACTTTGAATTGATGTAGAATTTTTTAATAGTATGTACACAAACCAACCTGGCAATAAAATATGGATAAGCATGATTAAAATTGTTACACTGGCCATATTAGTGACTCTAGTTTTGCTGCTGTAATGAGACAGGTTTCCTAAGCATGTGTAATTAAGATGTGCATTTAACACTTTCTGATGAATCATGACCAGTTTTGATTCGAAGTATGTATTTTATTTCGTTATTTAAAATAGGAAGTAGGTATATTTTTAGAAAAAAATAACAATAAATGTAATTACATAACCTGACAAGTCACCTAATTGCATTTTGCTAGTAGCAGGGCAAGGATTTATGTGCACAAAAGTTTTTGCAACTTGTGCATAAACACCTTTAGTACATACACTACTTGTTTTTTACATTGCATATGTCAAATTTTACATAATGCAGCAAAACATGTAGTTAGTGACCTTAAAAGCTTTGTGTAAAATGCAAAAGCAAAAACATGAGAGAAATTTCAATTAGAGCGTGCTCTATTTTCTCATGTTCAAGCACGTTTTTTTATATGTAAATGCCGGGTGAAAATATTTGCAGACGGTTGAATATCTGCAATATTGTTAGCCGCCTGCATGTAGTATTTCCATAAATTGAATTAAATATTTTATATTACATTTCAATAATTTAATAACAATGATATAAATTATACTACATTTTTCATACAAGCTTCACATATTTTATATTAAAAAAATAAAAAAAATAAACGTAAATAAATGTTTTTAAGCCAGCCTTTAGTGGCCGGCGACATGGAAGCTTCTGTTGTCGAAAAGGAGAAGAATGTCGCGTGTAACATACATACAAAGTGGTGACCATAACTTATTTTACTTATGTAAATTAACCAATTTTGACGTACAAACAGAAAACATGTGAATTTTAAATTTAAAAAGCAAAAACACATACTCAAATATGCACATAAAACAATATAGGGTTGGTTGGTTCTCGTGGTAGTTCGCTCCGCGCGAACAGTCAAGTAGAGTCGAAATGACCCGTTTTGACAAGACCACTCCACTCGCCAATCGTAGCAACCGTAGTGTCCACCGTTTTGGCATCAGATCCAACCTGTGGCGGCGAGGTACTCAATAAGTCCCCTATTCTTGACTCAGACAGTTCGCCTAGATCAGAGAACATGTGTCTGCCCAGAAAAGGCCTCCTCCTAACAGTCAGTGCCGGGCATTCCCAGAGGAGGTGGAAAACCGTTTCCTCGTTTCCCCTATCCTTGCAACTGCAACTGTAATAATTGAAAGGCAATCCAAGTCGACTCGCATGCACTCCTATCAACCAGTGTCCAGTCATCACAGCCAGCAATCTCGATATGTCCGATCTACTAAGGGCCACAAGTTGCATAGTCCGTTTCTCGTTATATGAGGACCACAGGAATCTGGCCACTCTACATGTGTCCAGTCTGCGCCCTCTTTCATCACTCGTCCGAAGGAAGTTCCCCTCAATATAGGGTAGACCGAGAACATTTAAGTTTTATCAATTAAATATGTAAAATAAAAGAATTAGTTTTGCACTGTAAAATATAGGTGATAAAATAAATTTAAAGCTAATACACATACACATATATGTGTATTTTTGAGAATTAAATCCATAAAATTTCGTTTTACATAACACAGTACACAGTGCTAATGCATATTTTAGGATTCTAAATGCATTTCAAATAGCAAATTTTAGTAACTAAATGTATATCAGTGCTTTTTAATTTATAACAAAAACTGATTAGATATATTATTCTCATATTAAAAAAAAAAATTGCTAAATATAATAATGGTTTAGTAAATTTAACTGTGAGCGATAACTTTAATAAGTATTCTAAAAGAAGATGTTTGATTGTAACAAAAAATATGATTTTTCAACAAAATATGAAGATATATGCTTTTATATCAAAATTGTTTTAAAATAAATCCAATTAAATGTATATTATTTTAATGCAAATTTTCGTTTTGAACAATTTTATTGATCAGAATTCAATTTGAATTAACGACTAGAAACATGCTTTGACATGAAAAAACTTGCCCTGGAGGTTAAATGTTTTACTTAAATCAAAGCTTTTTGTAATATCTATTAATTATTTTTATTTAAAATTTCAATACGCTTTTTTTGCTTATATATTTAACAAAAAATTACAAATTTTCGAATATCGAAATATTTTCTAAGGACAATTTTTCCATAGAAAAATCTACTGTAATAGGTAAAATCCCTTTGCAAAACTTTTTGCCGTCAATAATGTTTTTATATTATTTGCAACATTTTTGTTTATCTATTATTAGGACAGAAGACCTTTTAGTAGTTTTTGTCTTAGTCTTTCAGCATGTCTATATGCCGCCGACATTTCGCTGATGCTACTCAGCTCATCAGTAGACTCGAAAACCTTGTTGAAAATAATGTTCAAACATTTACTTCATATTCTATTATTTCAATTGAAATAATGAGAATTTAAAAACATTTAAACACATTTCCAAAAACAAAACAACTTTTCTCTATTGCTGCATATGTATTAACTTTTCTTAACATTTTTAAATACAATGCTGAGAGACTAGACAAAAACAACTAAGAGGTCTTCTGACCTAATAAGAAATTTCAAATAAATTGCTTTGTAGCGAATAAATCGTTTTGAATTTTGTTTATCGATAAATTTTATGAATATTTTGTAGTTATCGTTATACTCTCAAACAATTTGGTTACATAATTTTTCATTTTTATTTTCTTTGACAAGTTTCAGTTCAATTCTGACGGCTGTATTCATAAAAAGTTTGACTATTACCCAAATATCTAAAATTTTAAAACACTGTTAAGATTTCTGGTAATTAAGAGATATGTTCTGCGAATAAATTTCAAGTATTTTTCCGTGAAGGTATTTTCATGATGACAACGCTGTTCCCTTTGGTTCGGGTGCTGCTAATAAAAGTAAAATTTCTTTTTTAACAAAGCTTTGATATATTTGGCTCGCAAACAGTGCTCTGTTAAAAGTCTGTTAACAGCTGGTGAAGCTCTGTTAACGAATATGGTTTGTGTTTAGGATTTTAAATTTATAACATTATTTTCACACATGCTGCAGCAGCATGATTTAACAATAAGTATTGAAAACAACAATGCTAGTTTTCTATATATATTGTACGTAAGTACGGAACTATTCTGAGCAAACCACCCTCGTATTTGACTAAGTTTTTAGTTCCCCAAAACGAAATAAGAAAACAAAATTTTCCCATAACTTTTAACTGGGTTATTGTTTTCAATTTGGTCATTCAATTATGAAATGTAGTTGGCATAATTTAATTAAAACTTGCAGTAAGTGGAAATTATTATTTTTCAATACTTTTACAGCTTTGGAATCCTCATAAAACATATAAAATTCAAACCTAATCATAAATGTTGAAAATATCTTTACTGGTTTCAGTTCAACGTAAATTGCTCAAGTAGTTATGTTATAGCTTGTGGTTTGATAATTTTCCACATCCAGTAAGATTTGTTTTCAATATATTTGTATTAATCAAATAATAGTTTTTAGTCTTGTTCGGAATTCTTCACAAAGAAACATCGTTTTATATTAGAAATAATTTTATATAGAAAAAAGTCTTACTTCATTTACAACAATAAATTTACTTAAAGTTCCTTAAATAGTGCATAAAGTTTTTAGAATTGAACCAACTGCTTCCAACATTCAGAAATGCTGCCCTGCGCCCAGCGTCAAATTTTATTAAAAAGTTTTTTTTTGTGATTCAATTATTAAATTATTATTAAATATTTTATCTGCAAGATTTTCTTTTTCAGAAATATGTTTTTTTATTTGGTCTAATAGACATTAGGTCCGCCCACAGTTCAATTTATAATGAAATGAAAGTTAATTTTTTACAACAATTAATTATGAATAAACTCATTTCCATTGTCACTTGTCATTACGACTAAAACAAAACAAATGTAATAAAATTTTGTTTGCTTGGTTAATATTTTATTACGTGTGAAATTTGTTTTAGTGGAAAAACACCTGCACAATATTTAACGGCAGAACACCAGCAGCATTAAGCAAATTAATTGAATAAAAACAGTTTATTAGTTTGTTAAATATTACACAAGAGTTTTCAATATGTTCCCTCATTATATAAAATGAATCAAAATTAATCTTTGCTTTAAATTTTAATACAAATAATTTAAAATCAAATTATCTTTAAAATGTGTTCCTTTTTCATGTAGCATTCAATCTTTGCTGATTTTATGAAAGACTATTTAATTTAAATTAAATTTTAGAAAGAAAATAATCACAAATATTCAAATATTTGTTGCATTTTTAATTTTAATTTCTGCAGGCAACTGACAAAATGTATTTCAATAGCAAAGATAACAAAAAAGCATTCAATATTTATTACTATTTAAATATTTCAGTTTAACAAAATTGTTAAGAAATATTTATATTAAATTTGGTTAAACCATCATGCTAACCACATTCGAAGCATTTAACAAGTATACAAACATTCATATGCATTTAATTTACATAAATTCAATCGTGTTTACAACAATTTCTCAATGAATTAATATGTACGCTATACAAAGCAGAAATTGGTTGGCCTTCATATCATACACACATAAAAAGCATATATGTATGTATTCCACGTCTACTTTATTGTTTCACTTTTATACATAAATAATTTATAATTCAAAAGATTTATTCGCTATCAAGCAATTTTATTTCAAATTTATTATTTTAGGTCAACAGACCTTTATAATTCTTTTTTACCTAGTCCTTCAACAAATCTATATGCCGCTAAAGTTCGCTACTGACGGGCAGCATATAGACATGCAGAAATAGGCAAAACAAATTGATTATAAATTTTGTATATGAACTCTTAATATTCATGTCGCAAGTTTGTTATTACTTGTTTTGGAAACGCACGTTTACATGATAATACTAGATATATTAAGGACTAAAAATATTTGTAAAATGAAGAAAATCTTATAGTGTAAAATCAAAATACATATATTCAGTTTGAGAGTATTGCCAATAGAAAGTCAAACAGATAGTCGGTAATTCTTTACTTTCTTAAATAAACAGTTTTAGAAGACGAAGCATACGAGTGACTCGTTTCTGTAACAATCGAAAAGTTTCTCTAATCAAAAAGACAAACACAAAATTCCATTGTTTCTCGATTAGTGAGAAATTAGGGTATTTCTGTGTCACTGAAAGCTGATAGCACTGATTACGTCTATATAGACAATTTCCTTTCAGCAGTTGCCAAAAATGGTAAACAGTTAAGAAGAAAAAGAAAAAAAGACGATTAAGAAAAAATGGTTAAATATTACAGTTAAAAAATCACAACAAAATATGTCAAGTCAAATAATTACTAACAAAAAGTTATAATAAATTATATCTATTTGAATATTTATTTAATTTTATGCTGTATAAAAGATATGTATACCAATAGCGCCATCTTCATTTGAGAGAATGACAAACAGGCAGAAATATGGAGTTAAGAAGAAAGTATCGAATAAGTGCTATTTAAAAGAAGAAAAATTAAAGCCCAGATAAATAATCAAAAGGTTGTAAATAATTAATAAATACCCATTAATTTTAATATTTAAATAAAGTTTTTTAATGATATGTATGCATTAGTTGTTTTTCACTTTTAAATATGCACTCCTTACGCCATTTTATTTGCGAAATGTTTTGACAGCTCAATTGTTAAACTTTTACAAGATGCTAATACAGAAACTGGACAATAAATTACATGAAAATTGCCATTTTGAAATATTGCCAGCAAACTTAGTGCTTGTTTAAACATTTTATAAGAGAGAAGCAATAACGGAATCATCACTTTGCCTTACGATAGTGCTTCAGATAAGCACTACTATTATAAAAAATTTAAAATAGAATAAATATAAAAAAGATCTTCTTCTTTATTGCCTGTATGTAAGCTTAAGTTTATTTTAGTGCGCTTTTACAGCTCTGGTGGAATCATTTGTTCTTACAGAAGCAATGTATTGCTTCCAAGAGCTTTTAGTGCTTCCATATGTAAAAATTTCTTTGCTAATTGTAATATGTCAAAATACAGAACAGCATTGCATGAAACGTCATTTTTTGTTTTAATTCATATTGTTTTTCTCTCAACTCGACTGCTCCATGCGGGAAATTTCTCGATACGAGTATAGGCCGGTATTGTGTTCAAATTCGCGGAAAATGTTGAGCAACATTCTTTTTTTTTCATTCGGAAAGCTTGACATGTATCCAGCGTTGTATATTCTGTGGATTTTGCATAATTTGACGATTTTTTTGCACTGTGAGTGTGCAACATTGCTATTTATATCAGCTGTTTTCACGTGGAATAATGCCAACTTGCTTTATTTCACAGCTTTCAAATAATGATGCCAGATAAATTTCTATGTTTTTCCACTATAGAACACAGCAACATTTTTTCATAAATTTTTCGCTCATATTTTTTATGTATGCACTCTGAAAGCATTCCATGCGAAATGCTTAATACAATACCGGCCTTGTGACAGAAAGAGGCACAGAGTTGTATTTCAATGGAAACAGTGGCAACATTATCAGTATTATTGAAGTTAGCTACATTTTTACGCACCATATAATAAGAAGAAACAAATTTAAACAAGAACATGTTCACATTGCTTTTGTAAACGTTGTAATATCGTATTAATCAGCTAAATGTGTATCCACTAATTTTAAATTGAAACAAGTAAAACGTCATATTCGAGTGTGCCGAATCTTTGATACCCTCCAACTATTTCGACACCAAAAAAATAATAAAATTTCACCACAGCTGACTAACTCTATTACTACATCTACCTTTTCCGTAAAAAAATGCTTTAGTTCGCCTACAGCTCAAATTTTTGAAAATTGGGTTTCGCTATATCTTGGCTATATGTGAACCAATGTCAAAAAGAAAATTTTTGTTGTTTGTTAACATTTTTTGGTTGGTGAGTATATGAATACACCTCACGTATAACATCGATTTCAGTGCGATAGAGTTAATTGACAGTCAAATATAATTTTACTCAATATCAATTTACATGCGACCCAATGCTCACTGGAACGACGCCCAGTTGGGCCGAACGAAAGAAAATGGTGATAAATTTGTATCTTTGAAATGTGTGAGCGGATCCTAAAACAATATTTGAGAGAATTATAAACCCTCAGGATTTAATAATAATGAAATTTTAATAAACCTGTTATAATACATGGTGACGTATGTGTAAATGTACATATATTTATATATATACATATACTTCACATGAAACAAAAGAGCACGAAAAAACTATTCTTTTGCAGACTTTAGGATGGTAATATTATCCGAAAAATTTGTTTTAATATAGAACTGGTCACCGAGACCGTAACATTTCATCCCGTTAGAATTTTCTTAGTTGTATGTATATGTAAAATACAAATTTCAGGGGCCACAATCATTCACCCATTTCATTAACTACTGCAACTTGGAGCACTTATATACGAAGCCCTCTCGTAGAGTTGCACAATATTATTTTAATACACATATATGTCATTTATCTAAAAACTCCAGTCCAAATAAATATACACGTGAACTTGTATATGTATGTGTTGTCAGTTTTCTGCAAGGTAAATTGGTTATTATGGGTAGTTGTATTATCTTAGATACAGTAACTATAAAATACAAATGAGAGATAGAAAACTATATGACAAAGATGAATATCGCTTATGTTACACCATGCGCCACCAACTCGTTATCACGCAACTTGAAATTTATCAATTCAGGGATTATGTTAATGCTGTGTCAAGACTTATTATGTTTTAACCAAAGCTGACACACCTTGAGGTAAATCATGGTAAGCAACATTTACAATAGAAATTTTTTATCACTGCTATGCTAAGTAGTACAGCAGACAACATTGTATTCTTTTCAATTATGAATATTTTTATATTTTCACCATATGTAAACTATATTTTATTTTGCTTTAAATGATTTCCGATGCAAAGTGGAATGACATAATCATGGGTAGCCACAAAATATGTATGGGATTCAATTAAGAAAATACAAAACATGAGAATACAAAATAATACTCCTGTCGGTGGCCGCATTGTAATTTAAGTAGGAGATGATAAAGTCAAATATTTTTTAGACGATTGATACAAAATTATCATTGAGTGACAACGGGCAGCTTTACAGCCACGTAATTCAATTGGCATACAAATTTTCTAATAACAAAATGTTCCCATATGTTGTGGCTGACTTAATCGCAAAGCCTTCAGGAACTTATATAGTAACTAGTGCCTGGAAAGAATTTCTTCATGATAATAATTGTTATAACTGCAAGAAACCTCAAACAATCATAAACTCTCAAACCAGAAACAAATTGCAGAAGTACTCTGGAGAAAAACTGCTGTGACATCGTAAAGGTTTTACTTCTGCTAGGATATAGTGGCCAGTAGTAGCTATTTAAGCCAGGTGATGATTGTCATAGCAGATATGAAACATTCAGTTAGTTGTACTCCAGCTAACAAGACTTCAAATTTACTTTTCTTGTCTTTTTTAAAGGTTGTTACTCACTAGAATTAATCACACAAAAAATTATTTTTAATTGAAAGAAAAAAGTAAAAAACCTAACAAACCGAACTTAATGAATCAGCTGTTTCATATTCAAATAATGTGTTCATAATCTTTGATTATGACAACTCACACCTAAAATAGAGTATAAAAATGTTGCTCGAAATTTTCTCCAGAGAGAGTCCAAGTATTATGGGACGTTCTCTATTTGGGATTGTAAAAGTGCTTTGGATAGCCCCATGGTATCGAATTCGACACAATTCTTTTGAGCCATTACATTAGCTCCTGAAGCTTCATCCAAAGTTTAGTTGTTATTATGGGCATTAGTAGCTGCAAGAGAGCTCTTGAGACTTGCACCCTGGCTACTTATGGTAAATGACATTTCCTGGCCAAAATAAGGTAGTTCAAGGTGAAGAAAATTTATATTGTTTAGGTGCCTGTTCACCTAAATCTAGGCTACTGTTGTATATCAAGTGATCTGCTTTGTGATGACAAAAACAGGAGAAGCATTATCGGCAGCTGTTATGAGACGTTTTCACTTTTTTGGTAAAAGGTATCAGCGGATAAATCGGCACTATAAATTCAGACAGCATGTTTTAAACCATTTGAAAAATCGCTCCGAAAATCTCAACCGACGGCTAATTGCTAGCAAGTTGATCATTTTACTATAAAGAACACAGATTTCTCCAGCTGTTAAACAATGTGCCTATACTGTAGAGAATAATACTCGTAAATAATGGAATATAAAATAATAATAAATAAGGAAATAAGGTCATAAATTCTTACTTTTCTTTTTTAATGGGTAGTAATCACAAAGCAACTATTTGAAATGAACTCAGCCCGACAAAAATTAAAATGGAGAACTACTTCTCAAGCAGAAGGACAAGCTGCTTAGGTATGGTAGTGACCGTCTAACTACACTCGTAGATTTGAATTTTAACACTAAAATTAAGTTGATTTTCATGAATACC
>BGZK01003499.1:0-24126 GCA_005406025.1 Eumeta japonica
GTGTGTGTGTAACACGATCCTAACAGCAGTTGTAATTATTTTGAAATAATGATTCTGAATTAGATTTAAAGTTAACAAGAAACAAATAAAACTATATAGTGTATTTTTATATTTATGTACTTGGAAATTAAAAATTTTTTCCTAATCGATTCTTGTTAGTTTAATTGCTGATGTTGTCCCAATTGAAACTGTATGTAGTTATAATCAATTCCCATTTCGAATTTTATTTTGTCACTAATCTTTTGTAAATAATTTACCTACATATGTATGTACGTATAAACATTTAGGATCTTTTTCAATGTTTTTTATATTTTTTCTTCTTTTTGGAGAGAAATATTTATTTAAGAAATAGTTTATGTGTGTAGCAAATTCAAAACAAATTAATTAAAACAATTATATAATTACAATGGGGTTTTGGAATAATTTTTTCAGTAGAACTCAATTCTAATCCAACATTCTGCCAGAGGTTTGTTCCTTAAAACTATGTGATGCCACTCTTTAGTGTTTTCGTTGCTGAGCATATTTTTCCCCTATAAAACTCTGTCCACAGAAGAAATTCCGTAAAATTGTTGTATGATTAAAAGCTGATCGATTTTTCAAAATTAATTTTTTTCATCTAATTCGTTTTGAATTACATTAACAGCATTTTGTTCTGACAACACACAAGGTGGTTTCTCTCTCTCTCTCTCTCTCTCTCGAAGAAATTTCAAACGATTTGTTTTAGAAATAAATTAAAAATCTTAACTCTATTTGCTATGCCTTAAAGTTTCATAATATTTACTAAAGATAGATGTATTAAGCAGAATTCTTCAACGTGAAAAAATTTGCTATAAATAGTTTGAGTTAGAGATTTCTGATGTTTGTTAAAATTCGTAAGATATCAAGCGAGAGAACTCTTTAGTATAGATGTAAATTTGATTTGCGTCAGTACCTGCCTCTAGGGCCCAATCTGACGGTGGACCAAATCCACAGAGTGTGAATAAACCATGTCACACCACCATGCCTGGCATACTTGCCAATGACAGGTAGCAATTTACTTGATATATTGTAATGGAATATACACAGGACACCTTGCTTCCAGAGGCCTGGCATTCCGAACAAGTGGCTCGAAGCCGACAAGTGAGCATCATGCCTTAACTTGACGGCTACCACCCTCCCAGGAATCTCGAGAACAGTCTGCTGGTAGGCAACAGCACCTGAAGATCTTTGCAGACCCGCGTTGGCAGAGTTTTCTTTAGGAATCACCCTGGGGCTACCAACCCCATGGTACCGATATTATAACCTTCGGGTGGGGCTCGAAGAGCAATCCTATAGCACAACCATGGGCCTTCTCTCCTCTGAAGATTCGGTATGCCAATACCAGATAGATCGTAGATAGAACTTAAGATGGACCGAGGTTCTCTGGGCCTCTATACCCCGATAGCAGAACGTCAACGTGTTGCACCTCGGCAAGGGTAAACCTGCCCCGGGGCAACTCTTTAGTATAGTGAGATATCCTTAGTATAGGCTAAGCTAGTGACAGATTTTAATATAACTTGAGGTAGCGAGATATAATTATTATATCTGGAGCTGACGAGAGGCTTTCATTATTAAAAATTTTATAAATCTTCTAAAAAAAAATCCAATTAATAGGCACATTGATTCTAAGCTCTATACATACATACATACATATGTATATCGTAGATAGAACTTAAGATAGAATATTTGGTTTTATTTTTTCATAACTTAAGAAATTCCTAACGAAATTTTTTTAAAACCCTTCTAGAAAACTTGTTGTATTTCACTAAAATAAACTTTATTATATAAAACTAAATAAACAAACGCTACAAAAGAAAATAAAAATAATAATAATACAAATTTAGATATTAGTTTTGTATAAATATAGACATTAAGTTTAATTAAACACTGTAAATTTTGACAATGCATAACAATAATAAAAGTTTAACAGTGTCGAAATGAAATTGAAAACAATATCAAATGGCTCATCGACCACTTTGAAAGTAAAGAGTGTAATTATGTATGTACGTAGTTTAAAATTGGGTCGATTTGGAATGAACAAAATTTATTGATAATTGTGCTAGCGATTCCAAATCAACCCACCCTACTAATGTAGTTTATTAATTTTGATTGTCAACGTTCGTTTTAAGTCGAAAAGAGTAACAGTTCATTTTGACGTAGAGATACTGTGAAAAAACAAGCTTAGTTTCGACATTGTTAAACGGGCAGTAAGAATAATCTAATCTCTATATAATCTACTAGTTGCGTTCCTTAAACATTAAAGCTATTTTATTAAAAAATATATAGTTATTAAATTTATTTAATTTATTAAGAGCGAAAATACAGATCAATTGAAAACTTGAAATCTTAGAATATTTATTTCGATATCATCAATTACTTATTGACTTTAAATGAATTAATTTATTTGCTAATTATGTAATTAGATTTAGCATAACAAAACATGTACCGACATGCACACAGAAAATATTATTTTCGTACTCAACAACCAATTCCTTGAATAAACAAATAAATAAATTGTTCAGATCTGTCAAGGAAATTCGCGTATGCAAACATGGATGCTCTTTCACAAATAATTACAGTTCGTTTTAAATTATTGCTTGTGATTAACATTTGTTAAAGAATACCAGAAGTGTATATTGTTTGACCTTAGCTAGGGTACAGCCAGCTGTTTCATATCCTCCACGATAATCATCAGCAACTTGGCCTCAACTCAATATAAACAGATAATTGCTAGTGCTTAATAGAAGCGTAAATACAGACAAAGAGTTTAAAATTAGTCCGTGGCTGAATGGTTTATGACGCCAATACAAAAAGTGCATTTAGTTCGCACCAGTTCGAGTTCGAATCCAAACCAGGGTGTGAAACGTCTGGCTGTGTACCCCAGCTAATGAAAACAATTATACTTTTCTTGCCTTCAAAAATATTAAACACAAGCAACAATTTAGAGATAAACTTGAGCTTGACAATGAAATTAAAAGTTCTTGGAAAAAAATTTGTGTGACAAATATTTCAACAATAATATTTTCTGTGGCTGCATACTTACATACCATAAATACATACATGTATATCGTTACGTTATCATACAAAGGCCCGACGCCGATTATTGGCACATATCAAATACATTCGTTGTATTTTGAGGTAACGAATTTTAGTATGTATGTATCTGTGCACATATTTATGTATATACACATTTGGCCAAGTAGGTATGTATGTATTTATCTGAATAACCCAAACGCTGCTTATTTTCTTCTAATGCTTTCGAACATTTTTTTTATTCTTTTATGTATTAAGTATGAAACGATAAGTTAAACACACTTTAATTGATCTCAAATGATAGTTTTGTTTTTTACATTATTCTAAATACATGCAGCAGTATTATGTTTATTAAGCATTTATTTGGCAGATATTGCATAGAAATTTGTCAAACAGGGTGTAATAAACTTACAATTCTCTTATGAATACATGTATAGATATTTTTGACTCATACATTTGCGTATAAGATTCTTCGATTGAGAGGATATAGTATTTGTTGTTTTAATTAAATTAATTGAATAATAAACATATTTATTTACCTTAAGTATTTTCTGATTTATGTATGTATGTTTCATTAGAAAATAGTTGATTAAATCATAGTTTAAACTTTCTTTATACTTTTTTTTTAACAAAAATTTAGTGTTTTTGTTTTGTGTCTATTAACAATACAATAAAATTAATTTTAGTAAACTTGTTCATATGAAAACTGCCAGATATTACAATCGTTTTGTGCGCTAAAGCAAACAAAGAAAAATGGTAATGATTGCTATATTCGTCCAAGACGAATCTTGTATACCCTTTGCCAATACATAAATTTAAAAAAAAAATTCCTGGAATTTTCTACTCTTAGTTTTTTTTTTTTACTTTGGACACATGTTTAAAACTAAGTAAAAATTCATGGTGATATTCACCATAAAAGCTTATAATTTTATATTTATATTTAATCTATTTACTCCTTCGAGAAGCGTTTCCATACGGCCTGATAATTCCAACAGGACACTGATCTGAAACATACCGCAAACTAACAAAACACTTTCTCGCAGACATTTCTGTAAATGGCTTTCATCAAATCCAGATTTACACCCCATCAAGCATCAATGGGGTGACTTGAAAAAAGGTCCTAGTCCATAAAGTATTTTATACAAATGGAAAAAGTTTTTCGAAGTAGTAAAACTAGTATGCCATATTGCTTTTCAACAAATTATCGCTTTAATGCGTGGTCAATGTGAAGCAGTGATTGTGCAACACGTTTTTACTATAATGTACAGAAAATAAAACTTTTGTTGTTGTTTCCATAATGCAAAATTTTGTATAGAAATTACTTAATAAATTTAGTGTTTTTCATATAAAAATTCTTGACAAGTCACTTGCTTGTGATATGGAAACATCACGTCTGATGGTATTTGTTCTTAGGACAATATTCCCCTTATTACGGATGACGACGTTGCTGTCACATCTGCTCGACATCAAAAAATGTGCACTTTCTTAATAGTTTTGACAGCAATATATTAGTTTTGCAAGAGCCTATTAATTTTCTTTGACGATAAATATAACAAGTCTTTATTAAGTAAAACTTTGGGTTTTCTCAAAAACTAGTTTTTGTGCATCAGTTTTTCGTGTCGACTTCATGTGACAACAATGTCGACTTCTGCAATAAGGGAATATATCCTGTTAATATGGAACTAAGCGAATGTAATACCAATACTTACATATATCTATAGAGATGATGCAAACATTTTTACGAATGTGCATTAAAACAGTTGGTTGTCATACTAATGGCACAGGTTCACTCCCACTTGCTTCAAATCAGCTGGCATGATGATGAATTTATTAATAAATCTATATCTCAGTAATTGTAAACGCAATTTTGTTCAATTTTAATCCAGCAAGGATGATTAGAAAATGATTGATTTGCAAATTGTCTGATGGCTTCAAAAAAAAAAAGTGTTCAAAAACAGTTCTATTACGTAACACATTTATATTTATAAGTCTTTTTGGTAAAGGATATAAGAAAACAAATTAAATGTGTAACAATTTTGTAGGCATAAATAAATTATCAAAGGTCCTTCTTGTTACTTTGATAAAAGAAAAAAAAAATATTTTACATTTATTCTACACCACCAATGAACCAACTAAACAACCACCACAAGACAAGTTGCTAAACGACTTCTAGAGTTTGTTTGTTAATAAGTAATTTTATAATAAAACTAAATACATAATTGTGGAAGTTTTTGTGTGTAAATATCGTGTGGTGCATACAAGTAAATTGACTTAAAATTACACTGGCTTATGTTTAGTAATTTTCTTTACTTTTTGATTTATGTTTTTTTTGTAGCTTTAAAACATAAAATTTTAACAAACACATACATATTATCTTAAAAGTAGCTTGAAAGATGTTGAAATTCTTTTTCTTTAGCCAAAATCGAAAATGAAAATTAAAATTCTTTAGGTCCTTGTGAAAATGAATACCACAAATTTGAGATACGTTATTTATGTTGGTAACTAATTTGAAACATTAAATAAAGCTTGGTAGCTTTGCAATAAACTACATACCTACATTTTCAATTTATACCACAAACACATTCTAAAAGGCAAAACTTTGTTTAACTACATACATACATACATACGTACGTACATACATGTTTGATTTGTTTTAAAACTTTTTTTGTTTTATTTTTTTTATTTCTTTTTGTTTTGTTTGACAAGCAAAATTATGTTCTTTGGAATTGTGTGACCAATTTGGTTTTGTTTAACGTAATTCTCTACTTTTATCTAAATTATAAATATTTATTTAAATAATAATAAATAATTTTTATTAACTTTAGGAAGTATTTTGTTGAGAAATTTAGCTAAACTCAATTTGTTCAGTTTGCAAAGGCAACCTCATTATATTTAATTGAGATATAAAAAATAAAATAAAAATAAACACATTTATTTATTAGTTAGTAAAATTTGTACAACTATTGAATAATATTAAACTTGTCTTAGAAATTCTTAATTGCTTGTAAAGAAATCATTTAACTAATAATAACTTTTGTTTTTCCCTTTTAATTTCCCCCTTTCAAAACAAAAAAAAACATTTTTGATTTTTTTCTCACTTGAACTAAACAGCGTAGTCGCGGCTTTGGTTTATAACATTTAAAGAGCCCTGCAGTGTAGACAAGGTCTTGCAAGTTCCCATACACACTTTGGATGGCAAAAAATTGATCCGAAACATGCTACACCTAAAATAGGCCTCGTAATTCGAGCAAAACCAAAAAAGATTTTGTGGGCGGTGTGGCCCAAGACACATCAGCCGAAGAGGTCAAAGCCTATTTCAATCAATTCGGCACTGTGGGCGAAACTGTTATGCTAATGGATCAACAAACTAAACGTCATCGTGGCTTTGGCTTTGTCACCTTTGAAAATGAAGATGTGGTTTGATCATTATGTGAAATACATTTTCATACAATTAAAAATAAAAGTCAGATACAAAAGCTCAACCAAAGGAAGCTGTCACACCAGCTGCTCAACTTTGCAGAAGCGCATAATGTTGGGCACCTTGGCACCGGGTCAGCTGCTGGGAGCTGGTCAGGACAATTATTAGGTGCTCGTACACTGCCGGTCTAACAGCCATGAATCCTGGCTATGCTACAGAATCAGGGTCAATTACAATTTCATGCTGCTACACCACAGGCTGCTGCAGCTGCTGCTGCCAACAGGCTGCTCTGATTTCACAAAATCCTTTCCAAGTACAAAATGCTGCAGCCGCTGCTGTAGCCGCTAATCCAAGTGGTTTTGGTAAATTTATTAACTACATATCCCGGCAGCATTACATAGTGTTCGGTGAAGTAAATAAACTCAAACTCGATTTCAATGGCGAGTTTTAAACACAACAATTCAAAGTTAATCTAAAGCAAAACAAACCAATATTTTTTACAAAACAATTTTTTGTCGTTACCACATAAAAATAGCTAATTATACAATTGATTGTTAACAAAATTTGCAACATTTTATTTTCTAAAAAAATTTGATTATAAAAAATATATTCAAAATAATATTGATAAATATATTAAAATTGTTCAGACTTAAGATCTTTTTTTTATAAATTATTTATTTCACTCGATATTTCTCTAACAATTTGTTAGCATCGTCAGGAATTTTCTATCGTTTTTTATTTTCATAAAAAATTCCTGACGATGCTAACAAATTGTTAGCGAAAATAAATAATATAAAAAGATCTTAAGCATTTAATAATATATTAATTAAAAAGATCAAATAAACTATACATAAAATAATATTGATAGCAAACTTTCCCATAGAAATTTTTGTAGAAATTTTTGCTATAAAAGTGTTTATTATCGTTTGCTTATCGACGGTAAAATGTGCTATTAATCGATAACAACTTTCGTATAGAAACTTTTGTTATCCGTAAATTTTCTATGGAAAATATGTGTAGTAAATAATATGTGATATCTTCATCGGTAAATTTTGTATAAAATATCTTTTCAAAAAAATTAAAAAAAAAAACAAAATTGTGCTGTTGCTTGATTTTGTACAGATAAGTTTGACAAAAACATTTGTTTCTATAATATTAAGCGACAGCAAAATTATTTTTGCTGAAAATTAAACGAAACAAAATTTATCAATATCACAAATTTTCTTTAGAAAATTTATTAATCATAAATTCCATAGAAATGTTATCGATATTAAAAGTTTTACTATAAAAAAGTATCGCTAACAAAACTGCATAGAAATGCAAAAGTTATTGATAATAAGTGCTTAGTAGAAAATTTATCGCTAACATAAATTGCCCAGGAAAAGTTTATCGATAACTAATATTAAAAGGATTATTGATGGCAAAATTGTTATAAAATTTGTCATACAAATGTTTTTCGATAAAACAAATTTTTCATAGAAAATTTATAAAGCAAAAAAACTGTCTATAAAAATCTCTATCGACAACATAAACGTGCCGCAGCAAATACATTGACAACAAACGTTTATCAATAAAATGAACTTTTATTTGCTATTGTAGTCAATCTAATATTTAGCCAGCTGAAAAGCTAAATAGAATATATCTTCTGGCCTGGTATAACTAACGACCACTAGAATATTCGGCAGTGAAGAAATTTATGTAAAATAAAAAAATTTCTATGGATGTTCTTTGTTCAATATGAATTTAGAAAAATATTTAAAATTCAAAAATAGTTTAATAAATTTTCAATTTTTTTTTCAGTTATAC
This sequence comes from Eumeta japonica, assembly GCA_005406025.1. Classification (NCBI taxonomy): domain Eukaryota; kingdom Metazoa; phylum Arthropoda; class Insecta; order Lepidoptera; family Psychidae; genus Eumeta; species Eumeta japonica. The sequence goes on from BGZK01003499.1 coordinate 8,276, forward strand.
TCTATCCCATACCCGCCACAGCAGCAGCTGCAACTGCTTTTGCTCAAGCCCAACAACAACAGCAGCAGCAGGTCGCCAATGCACATGTTCACCATCAACAGCAGCAGCACAACGCTGTTGCAGCGGCTCAACAACAGCATCAGAATTCTGCTGCAGCAGCGGCAGCAACACAGGCTCACAATGCCGCAGCATTAGCTGCTGCCGGCACTACACCGGCCGCTGGTGCTCATGCCGGAACAGCTGTTACCAATCCTTTGGCTGCCGCTGCTGCTCAGCAAGCAGCTTTAGTTGCTTCAAATCCTCTTAATGCCGCCACAAATCCATATCAAAGTTATGCCTTAGCAAATGTGGATATGTCAAGTTTTCAAGGAGTCGATTGGAGTTCAGTCTACGGCATGGGAATGTATGTTTAAATCCAATCAAAAATTCTTCCCTAAAATACTCTTCTTAACTACAAGAAAACAAAACCCAAAAAAGCCTTAAAACCAACAACAACAACAACAACAACATTTCATTAGCAACAAAAGGTAAAGTTTTGTTATGTTGCTTCATTTTTAAACAATTTTACATTTTGTGTCAAGAAGCGGCTTCTATTAAGGTATTTTGAAAAAAAAAACAAAAAACAAACATGTTAAATGTTTTCACTCTATTATTTTCTTCCTTCTATTAAATATTCGTTTGAATATTAAAAATGTACATTTTTTATTACAAAAAAAAAAAAACATCCCCATTAATATACTACTTACATATATTTAAATTAAGTTTCACTAAATTTTAAGTAATGCTTAAGCATTTAAGTTTAAAACATCATTAAAACACTATTATTACCTTTAAAAAAAAATCCTAAAATAAAATTAAAAAGAAACTCGAATTGTTATGTATTAAAGAAAATAAAAAATCGAAGAAAGCAAAACAAACGAAAAAAAAGACAATGATTTCAAACAAAAAGAGAATAATTTATAATCACAAAAGTAAAAGATTTAAAAAGGAACAATATTTTATTTTCAAAATATTATATGCAAACATTTTTCACATACACGCACATTTATACATACATACATAAATACCCTATACATATTTATATATTTTAATTTAAGAATTGCTCCCTCAGCAAACAAAATTCCTGAATTCAATTACATGTTTTAAGTTGAAAAAATATTAAATCAAAACGCACCTTAAAAAGTTATTTAAAAAAAGAAAATAATAATAATAATAAAAAAAAACAAATTACACTATTGAAATGAAACTTGAATTTTTAATTAACTTAATATATTAAAATAAGAGTTAAAAATTAAAGTTATTTATTAATGATATTGAAAAAAGAAATGAAAATCTTCTAAAACCACCGATTGTGATTGCGTTTAATTTAAACAAAATTGTTTTCCTTTCATATAAAAAAAAAACCAAAAATAAAATAATTCCATTAACAAAACATCAAATAGGAATACGTAATTTAAAATTTTTTCTGCAAAAAAACATTTTTCTGTAATGAACAAGTTTTTTATTGAATAACATTTTCTTATTAATTTTTTTTTTTATTTCTTAAAATTGTTTAAAATATTAATTGATTTGGTTTAATTTATCGATTGATATGGAAACCTTTTTAGAAAATTTAAAAAATTTCGTAAATTTTGAATTTTTACGTGCTTGGAAACTGTAACAATTTGTACATAAATGAATTTTTATATTTAAGATTCGTTAATGCTTTTGTTTTTCAATTAAATATTTAGCTGAATGGAATTTTGTTTAGACGAAGCTAATTTTATTATTAATTATTTCTATGAAAACGAAAATGAATTTTTTGTATTTCATGCTTTCAAAAGAACGAGAGACGGCTCCCAACCTCCTGAAGAATAAATAATTGTATTATATTTGTAAACGGATGTTACTAGGCTTAAGCCCATTGCCCACACAGCCGCCATCTGAGCACGTTTCAAGGCATTGGTTTAATGCGCTTCAGTCGTTTGGCTCCAGCTGACAACTTGTCTCTAATTCTATCTGAAATTCTTCACTTACTTTACTTCCGATAGATTTCCTAAATTCGGTTAAACGTTTCTGTTGATAAGCCTGATTGAAGGTGAGAGGTTTTAGTCCCTTTTCTGTTGCCAGTTCTTGGTCTGGATGGAACATCTTTACAAACAAGCCGTTTTATTTTTAAGGAAATTATAGCGAAGAACATTGTCCAGCTTTGTTGTGACATTTGCCTTAGAGTTATTAACATTTATAAGCCAAAAACTCAATAGTTTTATACTTAATGACTTGTTTTTTTTTTTCTTTGCCCAGCTGCAATTCATGTTGAATTTTCTCGTTCACAACAATTCCCAAATCTTGCCCCAAATTTGGGTTTCCATATCAACATTAAAATTTAACCCAATCAAAAATTTTTTTAAATTCTTTTAATAAACTTGCCATTTACATAAAAAAATAATAATAAAACGTTCCCCTACAAAAGATACTCAGTCATTATTTGCTTAAAAAAAAAAATATGACCATAGGTCAATTCTTATAATGAACACACACTCCCATTACTATTCACCGTTTTTTCTTTTCCCTCTCATATTCAGCTCTTTAAAAACACCCTCTTTTCAATTAAAAAAAAAACTACCAGCACTATTTTCATTATCAAATTATCTACCTGGTTTTTTGTTTTGTTGTTATTCTGTTTTTGTTTTCTTCATTTTACAAACAGCTGTATTAAAATCGTATTTACTTACAACATATATATAATTTAATAAAAGAAAATTGTAATTTAGTTGGTCATAAAATAATTATAATATGTAATAATTTGCTTACACGTAATTTTAATAACGTTTGTACTATAGAATTGAGCATTAACTTGATTACTCATATTATTATATGTATGTATGGTATGATTGAGAGACTTCTTTCCATTATTTTAATAATTTTACACATTAAAAATATCAATTAATTAATTATCCGTGTAATTAACTTTGTTGTTTCCTATGAATTTAAGGAATTTATTTCATTTAGTTTCGTTTAATTCAGCTTAAAACGACAAACAAAATGTATTACATACAACAAGCATTAATTATATCATTTAATTTTAGTTTAGTTATATTAATGTAATAAAAGTAAGATATTTGTTTAATTATTAGCATTAGCATACCCTAATTATTTTACTTAATTTTGCTTTTCTTGCAAATAATGCGCACTCTGCTGCTAATTTTGCATACATACATTAACAACTGTTGAATTCACCAGCTATTTTAGATGTTGTACTACTTACTGCTCATGTAACAGATAAGTACATACCGGCCATTGTGGGCTGACGGCGTACAACACCCACAATGTCTTATTGTGTATTGGTGGCATACACACACATTTTCTAATTCGTAAATATTTCCTTTTTTTATTACTATTTTTAGCTTTAGCAAATGTATTTTTATTTTGTACTTTAAATTACAGATTTTGTATTTCCAAAAGATTTGCATTCAATTATAACTGTAAATATATTTTTTTATCCTTCAATTTTTTTAATTATCTATTTTATAAATTCTGCAATAGATTTGTTTTTAAAATTTTAACAAATGCTTAATTATCTGTCAGCGTGATTTGAGTATCAGAGAAAAAGTTTTAAATGCAAAATCTTCTTCCTCCACCCCCTCCTCCTTCGCTCCATTCCATTTGTAATCTGTGACTTAATTATGTGAAATACGTTTTTCTTTTTTTTCCAAATTTATTAACATTTTAATTTGATAGCATAACACTATTATATCATTATTAAAGTTATTTTTTTTTTTAATAAACATTTATTTTGAAAAATAGAGTAGCCAATTATCTACATCCCATTTGAATTGCCAGACAAATCATTTTATTATTTAAGCTTTAGTTTAATTTTTTTAAAGCTTTGCTTTAAAATTTTAAGCAGAAAATATATAGAAATAAAATAACATCCTTAATTTCATTACAACATCTTTTTTAAATTTAAGTTTGAAGTCATTTTGGTTTTTTTTAATATTTTGATATACGTCTTCTTCAGGAAATTATTAAAGAACAAAACGGATTTTAATATTCTTGATGCCAATTTTGAGGTTTTTTATTTAAATGTAAATTTCTTTTGAGCTTAAGGTCACTTCAGCTTAAAATAATATTCTTTGAATATCTTCTTCAGAGGAATTTTGTTTACGCATTTGATATTTAATGTTCCTAAAAGAGAGATACTTAAAAGTCAAATATTAGATAAAATAAAATAAAGGAGATTATATATGTATCTATTTTATTTGATCTTTATATTTATATTTAAAATAATTGTTACAGCTCCAGATCTTGTTTTTTATATAATTTATTTTCGATATTTCGCTAACAATTTGTTAGCATCTTCAGAAAAAAATATAATTAAAATTTTGATAATAAAAATGAACGAAAAATTTTGAGTAATAGAAAAAAAATAAATTATAAACATGAAAATTTTTTAAAAATAACAGTAATATTAAAATCTTTACAAACAAACAAAATAAAAGAAACTTGTTCTACGACCAACATTTACTCTTCCAAGACAGCAACTTGTTGTTTTCGAACTTTAAAATAATTTTAACAACAAATAAATGTTGCTCGTAGATAAGCTTATCTTTCAATTTTTTCATATTTATAATTTGTTTTTTTCTATTACTCAAAAATTTTTTCGTTCATTATTTGTTATCAAAAATTTTAATTATATTTTTTCCTGAAGATGCTAACAAATTGTTAGGAAATATCGAAAATAAATTATATCAAAAACATTTTTATATAAAAACAAGATCTGAGCTGTAACAATTATTTTAAATATAAAGGAGATTATTATTTTAAACTAAAGTGACCTCAAGATTAATTACTTTAAAAAGTTCGGAAAATTTCCATTAAAAATATTAAGGTCCTTTTGTTATCTTTTATAATTTCCTGAGAAATATTAAATAAAATTAAAAAAATTTATTTTATAAAAGCAAAAATGATTTCAAGGTGAAATTTATAGAAGATTAATTATAATAAAAAAAGTTAAGCAAATATGCCGAATCAAAATTATTTCCATGTAATACATTATAATAATAATAAATTGCCTAAACAGTCAGAATAACTTGCAGCCATTGCAATGACGATTTACAATATATATTCTCAGTATGAATTGAAAATATTGAAATTCGGCATAATTCCAACAAGCCAGCATTGTTAATATGCAATTTATTTTTAATATTATCTTATCATTTGGTCGGCTCTGTTCTGTAAATTATCCGTTTTCAAATTCGTTTGGAGAATATCAAATATTATCTACACATTAAAATAATTATGTACATATATGTATATGTGTAAAGTTTATTTGCAAATAAAAAATTAGTATTACATTGATCGAAAATGAAAAGGAGGTCGGTCTATTCTTTCTTTTGTGAAGCGGTGAACCGAAAAGCGTATGATTTTTATCATAACAGTACGAAAGCTTTTTCTTTGCCACAAATTAGATAAGAAATTTTTCCTCTGCAAAATCCAAAATTCGAAATTGACTTCATTTTAGCTGTTTTATATGAATTGAAAACGGTAAAATTTATCGGTATTTTGCTTAGGAGACTTTAGGATGTTTTTTTTTCTAAAATGTACAAAAAGAAAAAAAAACAAATAATTTACATTCAAGGGACATTTTAGCAGAAGTATTATTATTATTATATAGTTTAATAAACATACACCATCCATCTACACTTAAAAGCACCAACACTTTTAACACACTCATTAACCGCAACAATTCTTATTTTTGTCTCTTAAAAGTTGCTTTATTTTCATGCGCCATTTTCTAACACTTCCTTCCCATCATTATCAATTAAATTAGAATATAAAAAGAATATATATATAATTTTTCAATATATATATATATATATATATATATATATATATATATATATATATATATGTATATGATTTAATAAATAATAATTAATTTATTACTTAACGTAACAATTTGTAATAGTACTTATTATTCAATTTACTTTTACAGCAAAGTAATAACAAGCATACATACATACATACATACTTTATGTAATAAACTTACCTACAAAACATACATATAGTATAGTTTTTAGCAGTATACATACCTACATACATACATAATTAATGTGTAGTAGATAAATATATATAATGAACACTCTATTAATTATTAATACATATTTACCAAGTAGTTTTATTTCTAATTATTTTTTAAGCCCTTAATTTTCTTCTTTTTTTTTTTTTTGCTCTTTTTAGTTTAATGTATTTTTAAATTTTAATTTTTTTAATAAATAAAAAATGAAATTAAAAAAAAAAAAGAAGTAAAGCAACATTTAAAAGGAAATTCTAAATACTTGGCTGCATGTTTTGAAATTTTATTTGTTTTGAATTTTCCTTTTATCATTACAACAAAACCAAAAGAAAAACTATTTTCATTTTTATTTTAGTTGTCTTTTTTTAATGCTGTAAATAAAAACTTTTCATTTATTTTCAAACAAAATATTATTTTGTGTTTTTATTCATATATATTTTTACTTTGTTTAGTAATTTATTTGTTGTTGTTGTATTAAAATAATTTTATTTTTACCATTTTGTAGTAGATTGATTTTGTATTTGAGTTGTTTATTTATTTATTATTATTTTATTTTTCATTGTTTCTTATTGATAATATTTTTTTATTAAACTCTTTTATTTGATAGAAGTAAAGAGTTCAATGTAATATTTTCAATCAGATAATTTATTTCTATTATGACTAAAACTGATTAATGCAAAAGGTAAGTTTTTCTTTCTGGTATTTTAGAAGAGCTGTAAAATGGTAGAAATTTTTTGTTTTCTAAAATAGCTGCCTTAATTCTCAAATTAAAGACTTTCTTACAAAAATTTAACACTTAGAAACAAATTAAATGTTCCTGCTAAACAATTAACTCAGTTCCACTTTCATTTTTAACTCATGAATAAATATTTCTTCCAAAATAATATAAATTTCAATATGCATTCAAGCCGATAATCTGAAAGCTAAAAAGTTTCTACTGCCCCACGGGCCTTTTTAATAAAACTGTTTTACCTTTTGCTCATAACTTTTTTAGCTTTCACGATATCGACTTGATTTCTTTTGCGTTGAATTATTAAGCGCTTTGGCTTTTATCAAGCTACTTTTTCTCACAAAAATCAGAAAAAAAATTTTGTGTAATTTTTTCCAAAAAGACAAAGGTTAACCCATCTTAATTTTTGACCAAAAAATTTTCGCCCTATTCGACAAAGAAAATGCCTAAATTAAAGCCAATTCATTCCTCTATTCAACGCAGAAGGAATGAATGCGATTAACTTGAATGCTAAATAAGTTATGATACATTTTTACTTTTAATAAAATTTAAATCTCGTAATTTCATGTCCTGCAGATTTTAAAAATTAAAAACGAAATCTGCTTTTATATCATCATCATGAACTCCTTCCACGCAAAATAAAATTATGACCAACAATTTTATGCATTTAAAAGCAGCAATTAATTTCAAATTTCTTTTTACGGAGAACAAACTGAGAAGTCCTTGTGATGGCAACTTTATTTATCTTGAATTTGCATAATGTGAGCCTGAAAACAGTTTTGGATCATATTTAGTGTTCAATTCTGTTTTGTCATTTAAAACTCATTTTTAAATTTATTATTTTTAAGTTGACCACCAAAGATCATATTTTTGTTTGTTTAATAAATTATTTATATATTATTCGTAATGATAAGCCAAGATAACTAACATTCCTTTAATTAAATTATACTAAACAGTGCCATCCTTTGTTATTGAAATATGTTATACTCATTTATACTGATTCCATTAAAAATTATATGTGTGTACTTTTTTAGAATTCTATTTTTATTATTATTTTTAAGCCAAATACTAATTTTTAAGAATCTCAACTTATTAATTTTAACTATTATTTTTTTTATACCAACCTCAATTCATTTAATAAAATTATTTTTATTTGATTAAAATAAAAGATTCTCTTATTTATTTTTTCTTTTCCAATTTTATTAATGTAAATAAAACTCATTCAAGCAGAATTTTTTCTGAGAAAAGAGTTTCTGTACCTTCATGAAATAAAGGAAATTTTAAAAATAAGTTCTTTTTAGCACATATGTATTAATGAAGAGGGCCTGCAACTTCAATACTAACTAATATTAATTTGAAAAAAGAATCCAAAAAGCCAAATGTCGAAAGTGTTTTTATCTCAAAAGAAATACTTTAAGCAAAGGGCACATTTTAGAAAAATAGCACTTACAAAAACGCACTTTTGAAGAATGGCACTTTTCTGAAAAATATACTTTTTAAGATAATTTTTTAAAAAGGGGCTTCTTTAGAAAATTATTTTCAAAAAGATTACTTTTCAAGCTACTGTTAAAAGTAAGCAGAAAAGGTCACTTTAAATTACCTTTATGAAAAAGGTAATTTTTGTAAAAAAAAATACTATTGAAAAAGGGGATTTTATGAAAAATTTGCATTTTAGAAAAGTACTTTTTGAAGAAGGTGCTTTATAACAAAAAATATTTTAGAAAAAGGTACTTTTATGAATAAAATATACGTGGAGAAATGTACTTTTGAAACATATAGTTTGTCAGAAAGTACTTTTGGAAACATGTGGGTACTTTTATGAAAAATGCAATTTTAAGAAGAAAATACTTTTGAGAAAGTACTAACTTCTAGCGAAAGATTCTAATTGAAATAGTCCTTAATGAAACGAAAATGTTATAATAAAGTACTTTTACAAAGTTGCTTTTGGCTAAAATAGGCACTTTTAGATAATTTCACTTTTATTGAAAAGTTATTTGTATGAAAAGATACTTTTATCAGAAAGTATTATTAGATAATGTACTTTTATGTAAAAGTTCTTTGGAAAGGGTATATTATAAAATTCGATATCTGAGTACGTTTATAACAAAAGTACAACTGAAACAGTTACTTTGAACAATGAATTTTGAAAGCTAATTTTACAAAAGGTACTTTGATGGTAAAGGTACCCTTCGAGAAAGTAGTTTTAAAAAAGTGTACTTTTGAAAAAGCTAGTTTTTAGAAAGGTACTTTTAAAATGGGACTTTGATGGAAGTTTTTGTAAAGTACCTTTTAAAATGGCACTTTATAAAATGCTTCATTTACGGAAATATATACTTTTCAAAGGGAAGTAACAATTCATTTTAGAAAACGCTTTTTTGTTGTTGAAAATGACCTTTTGAAAGAAGCACTTTTGGAAGAAGCAGTTTTATTAAGAGCTCATTTTGGAAGAAAAATACTATTTGAAAAATGTTCTGTTTAAATAAATGGTATGCTCTTTGAAAAAGTATTTTTTTTCCAAAATGCACTTTATTTAAAAATAGTAGTACATTTTATTGGCGAAACTAAAAATAGTAATTAAAATAAGTAATTCCTCTTTGTTTTAAGAGTCATCATCGTAGTGCCGACTGTTTCCATAGTGTCGACAATTTTTAAATTTGATTCGATTGCCCTCTTCTAGCACTTATAGTACATATCGGCCTTACGAGTAGAGCGTTCGGCAATCGGGCTGTAGCAACAGCTTCAGAAAAATCAAATGAAAAAGAATTTATGCATTTTCATGTTTTTTTAAATTTAATCATATTTTTTTAATTAAAAATTAAATTTAAATGTATGATTTAAACAGTAAGAAAATGTTTTAAAGTTTCCTGACGTCATAATGCCAGCATTATTGCTTGCACCAGGCGTGTCAAATTGTTCATGTGGACATTATTTTAAATGTTTGAGGACATCGACACTTGGAAAAAAGAGGACTATAATTTTTAGCAGGTTTTCAATGTTTGGAAAAAGTTATTTTTAATAAACCTTGTATGTATGTATGTAGATTTTTTAGCAAATTTTTTTTATTTACTGACCAGATGCTGCCAATTATTATTTGATGTTTTTCCCAACTTTTTATAACGAATGTAGTTTTTATTTATGTTTGGATTTTTTTTAATTTACATTTTGCTTAAGCTTCTCTTTGTTTTTAATAGAATAGAAAACCAAATGAAAATAAAATAGAAAGTCAAATGCTCTGCTGATTTTAGCTTTAGTTGCCAATATTTTTGTGGTAAAAATAAATAAATATATTTTCAACAAACAATTATTCTAAGCTTTTTTCTTTTGATATTAGAAAGTCAATGAATAAACAAAAATTAGAAATAAAACCAATTACTATTTAGTTAAATTTTAGTAACAATAAAACAGAAGAACCAAACCTCATTGACTTGTGAATGTTTCTTGGAATATATTTTCTTAGACTTGTGTAGCGTACTGTACTTTAAAACTAAATACTTTATTTTTTAATTAAATATATATCTCTTACACACTTTGATTTGTTACATATACCAAAAATAATAATAATAATTTTAATTATTAATCATTTATAAATATGTATGTATTTAATATTCATTATCGATATTGATTGTATCATAAACATTTAATTTGATTTTAGAGATATTAATTAGTTTGTATAATGTAGTTTTCGTTCAGTTTTTTCCAACTCTTTTATCAAAATAATACTTTTACACAAAAAAAGAAAGAAATTATAAAAATAAAAAATTAATTTGTTAAGACTATTTGTTACATATATGTATTTTCCAGTATTTGATATTCATATATTAAAAAATTAGCTTGACTTTTGAATCAACGGCATCATTTTAGCAATTTTGGAAATCGAAAGTTTAAAATATTTTCAGAAACAATTTGAAATTTTTGAAGAAAAATTACACTACCTGCAACAAAAAAAAAAACATTGGATGCTAACTATATTTTTTTGATGTGTTAGTCTTCTTAAATACAAAAACCAAAAAATTTTCTATGGATACATTTTTTAGAAATTTTCAAAATTCGAGATTTTTGCAAAGGTTAATCGAACCTTGATCATAACCAAAACAGCTGTTCCGATTTTATTATGTGATATGTAAAAAAATTTTGAATTATGTTTGCTTTAATCTTTGGTAATATCATTTTTTTATAAATAATAGTTTGGAATAATTGCGAAAAAAGTGAAAAAAAAATTTTTGAAAATTGTAAAATTTTTGACTTTGAAAATTTCTAAAAATCAATTTACAATTTTTCGGTTTCTATATTTATTCATAAAGCTGTATGTAACATAAATAAAATAACCATCATTTATTAAAATCTATGAGTAAATGTATATTTTATTCTCTCAAAAAGCAAAAAATTCCCACTTCGCCTAACACAATTTTTTATGTGTCCATTCAAATCCTCTCAGAGGCACACCAGTACGTGTATTTAATAAATCGCCAACCACAATAAAAGTGTGTTTAAACATACTGAGTATTTTGCTTTTCGGTATAAAATAAACATTTACCACAGATTTTAGTAAATGATGGCTTATTTTATTTATGTTAACCAGCTATGAATAAATATAGAAACCGAAAAATGTCTAATTGTATCTTTTAGAAATTTTCAAAATCAAAATTTACAATTTTTAAAAAAATTTTTTTTTTTTACTTTTTTCGCAATTATCAAAACTATTATTATACCAAAATGATATTGCTAAAAACTAAAGCACACATAATTCAAAATTTGTTATGTAAGTTATTATGTAAGTTATGATCAAAGGTTCGGATTAACCTTTGCAAAAATCTCGAATTTTAGATATCAAAAAGATTCTAAAAAATAAAATGTATCCATAGAATTTGATAATTTATGGTTTTTGTATTTAGGCAAGCATAACACACCAAAATCATAGTGGTCATCCAATTGCAGGGATTTTTTTCCATTTGTTGCGCTAAAGACTGAATTGGCTGAAAATATTTTCAATTTTTGCAGACACAGGAATATTTCGTTGTTACCAGCTTTGATAACTTTTTTTTCCATAATTATTCGTAAATATGTATTTATTTATCGTCATACATTCTGTTAGTGATAGTTCGTTCGTTATTTTTTTGTCTCTCTTTCAAAGTTACCAAATAATATTTTAAGTCTCTCAAGATCAAATGTATGCGCAAAGAAATAAATTTTCATCGTGTGCAAGAGATCATTGATTTTGAAATGTTATTATGGAATTTAATTATTTATAAGTATTCAGTATTTGTGTAGTCTTGTTGAACATTTTCCTATTTAAAATATAATTTTCTCGATTTAATTAAACAAAGCAAATGAGTATGTAATACACCGTTTCTTCACCAGTTTGATATATGCCATTTTATTATCAGCATTTTTAGCTACAACATACATATTCATATACATATGAAATGAAAAATTTTATTTTTAATTGTTGCCATTAATTTGTATCATTTTAGTTAGACATCATTTCAGTTTCAAATCATGTAACTTAAATTACAAAATTTATGTATTTGTATTTGTATTTATCGTTTAACATTCGTATTAATTGTAAATACAATGAAACTTTTTTTTAATTTATTTGCTTTAGAAATAAAATTTAGTCGACAGTAAGATAATTGAGAAAATAATGTGATTCTGTATAAGAAGATTAATGACGAGGTGCCAATGCAAAACAGCTGATTACATAAGTATTTTATCATACATATGCTGATCTCCAAAACGCTAATTGTTTTTCTGCTCAAGAAACGGTGGCGATTCTGAAAAGTGAATGTTTACATAGAAACCAAAAACAACATTTCAAACTTATCAAGAAATTGATTGCATTGTATTCCACACAAAATTTACCCTTTACCAGTGAGAGAGATAAAGAGAGATTTGATTTCATATTTATAATTTTTCATATGTGTGAATCATTCTTTCACTTTCAGAAAGAATCACTGAATCCTCTCTTTATCTTTCCTTTCATCATACACCTTTCTGTATTTGACATACATACATTCATATGTTTCAAAATGAATGAAAATGTTTTGTTTACAATGGGTGCCAAAACATAAAGAAAGAAGTATTGTCGAAATATTAAAAATTGTAACTTGTACCCATTAAAATTAAATAAAATGATACAATGCAATGATAAAAGCAGTGCAAATATTATTGAACATTAGTTTTGTAGACTTTCAGAATAGCCACCAATATATCCTGTTCTATAACGCCACAGTATAAAGAAATGATAATGTGCAGCATTTCAAAATGTCATCGGGAAATATTTCAAACATTTTGGGCATATTCATACAAATTTAAATAGCTGGGTATTTTAATTTGAGCACGTTTTTAGTGTATAATTTCAATTAAAGGCAGAATTAGTTTGTAGTTGACTTGACGTTCTGCCTTTAGCAACTAATTTTATATGTCATAATATCAGAAATGTAAGTAACCCGATACAAAATGGTCGAAGGTCCATCTTCATAGATTTTGATGCCTCGGAAACTTTCCAAAAACCGGATATCAACAAGGGCCTTACAGCCATTACAATTTTTAACAACTTATTGTAAGCACATACATACTCTATTCACGATCTTGTGCATTTATGATTGAAAAATTATGCAATTGCAAATATTTTCTATGAATTGCAAGAGCAGCTATTGCCATGATATGTATTTTGTTAGAGTAGAGTGAATAAATGCTAAACCATTTTGCAAATTTAATGCCATTTGCCCAAGATTGTGAATAATAACTGAAACATGTGAAAACTGGTGTGAAATATAATCTACCGAGATAAATATTATAATGTTCATACATGTTATAACATACAATTATAACAAATATGAGAATTATTAGCTCTGTTCACAATATTGTGCATTACATATTATTGCAATTGTCAATATTTTCTATTGACTGAATAACTGCTCTTGTTTTTAATTTGCTCTATTTGTAGTAGAAGCCATAATTCTCCTTTGTTCTCTGTTGTTGATTTGCAATCACGTGTTGCATATAAAATTACTAGGTTTTGGTGTTGCACATAAGTATAAGAGTAGCAATTGCATTACTGTTTATTTTTTTAGTTTAGAGTAAATGTATGCTAAACCCTTTTCGCAAATGCAATGATGAAATATCATTTGTTTGCCGGACTGATCTGCCATTCCACATTTAAATATACATATGTATATGCGAGTATGGATTTTATATATTATGATGAATTAGATTCTGTTTTATCGAAATTTTATTGTGATACTTGTTCATATTTGTAAACAGTTTTCAGGATTTCATAAATCAATTGAGGGGGTGTTTTTTATCATTGAAAATTACATTTTGTAGACTTTATATTATTGAAATTCTACAAAGTTTTCTTAGTATTTTTAATTTGTTGATAATTTTTCTTTAAACACCAGTCATTTTAATTTAAAATTATAAACAATTTTAGAAGAAAATTTTCGTTGCTATGTATGTATAAGCAGTAAATTATATTATGAAATTTTATTAAAGGTGATTTTGCAAGGTTATTCAAAACTATAAAACTTATATACAGACATATATATTATAGTAATAATGTGCTTATTTATTAATAGTGCATTAACATTTTTCACTGAAGAAAAATAATTTGGCAACAATAAAAATAATACATAAATACGTATTTAGAATTATTAAACATAAACTGCAAGCCCTGACTAAAAAAAGCGAAAAAAAAACACCACAGCAAAGAGCAAATCAAATAGCAGGAGCGTTAAAGCTTTCAGAGCAGTAACAGATCGTGTAGTTTTGTTATAAAACAATTAAAAGAAAAACTTATAGAATTGTATGACAATAAAATGCAAAAGCAAAAAGCATACATATTTATACTATACATATATACATACATACATATGTACATACAAACTATGTACATACATTAATTTAATGAAAAGTGTTTGAATTTGTTTTTAAATATATTAATTGCAAAGAAACAACTAAAATCAAAGTATCTCTTAAGGATTTTTATTTTTAATAAACTTCCCAACACAGTGATAATTGAAAAACAAAAGTATTTATTTTAAAAATAAGTTTAAAAAAATATTAATACTAAAAGAAAACTACTATAAGTACAAACTTATATCTCTAAAATTTAAATTAAACAAATCCTTTAAGACGAACAAAAATCTATTCATATCGTGCGGTAACACTTAAATCAAGAGCAGCGGATTTTAAAATAAAAACAAAAAAAACATCAACGAAAAAAGCAAAAATCAAATTTTAACATTCAAAAACCAGAGTTGTGTCAAATATATACATGCATACTTATATCCATATACACATAGATTTTTTGTAAGATAGAGGTATATACAATTATTATTTTTTTGTTTACATACATATTGAGAACTCTTTTTGTCTGAATTTTTATGTAAAAACTCTAGCAAGTATTTTATAGTAACATTATACAAACAAACTTAAAAGACTTATAGTAAAACAACGATGTTTATATGTATGTATACATTCACACATACATAATTAGTGTAACAAGCGATTTTTATATAAAAACAAAGTCTGACTGGCTTTTTGCAAACATTCACTTTTTCGAGAGCTCAAAATTAAAAATAAACCTTTTCAATAAGTCAGTTTTAAATTGTAGAACAACGAATGTGGTTAAAAATTCACTTTAGCAGTGATATTGCTAAGGCTACAGGTCTGCTTGGCAAGTCATGTGGTTTCAAATCACCTGTTCGGAATGCCTGTTGTCATTAAAGAAGAGAAGAATAACATTATAATAACACGAGACTTGTTTCGCACTCTATTCATGTTTTCGATCAAATAAACTTATCGCTAAATTAAAGTTAAATGTAGCCAAATCAAAGCAATAACATACGAAAACAAAATAAAATAAAAACGTGAATAAAATGTTTTGATTTATTTTAGTATCGCATAAAATAAGGCGCATAATTTAATTTCGAGGATTTCGATTGTGTGAAGAAGCTTTTTTTCAAAACTGGTAACGGCAGAATACCAACAACTTTCATTTACAGGGATGGAAAGGTTGACCTTCTATCATTCTGTTTGATGGCGGTTTCTTTCAAATATTGA
>BGZK01003500.1:0-24110 GCA_005406025.1 Eumeta japonica
ACCAGGTGTAAATAGGTATAACTCCGTTAAAATACCTAATGTATCTCTTAATAAATTATGTACCTGATTAAAACTATTTTTTTTTCTCTATGTGATGACACAAGGTTGTCAAAATGGCCGCAAATGGGGGTTGCTAACTGCTAAAGATACTTAAGAGCGAGAGAGAGTTAGCGTACCGCACCTTCCATCAGACAAGGACGCAGTGTGAATGAATCAAAACAGTTTTGATTCATTGAAAAAGCTGAATATACAAAAAAGCTCGATGCTTGGGTCCCACAGAAGCTCACTGAAAGAAATCTAATGAATTGTATACTCATTCTCGATTCTCTACTGAAACTTAATGAAATCGAACCATTTTTGAAAAGATTGATCACTGGCGATAAATGAGTTACCTACGACAAGACCGTGCGAAAAAGTTCATAATCAAAGGGCAAGCAGACTCAACAGACTATAGCGGAGCCCGGATGAACTCGCAATAAATTGATGCTATATGTATGGTGGTAGTGGAAGGGCTTTATTCATTATGAGCTTTTACCGCTGGAAAAACCATCAATTCGAATTTCTACAGTCAACAGTCGATGAGACTCGAGCAAAAAGTAGAGAAAAAACGGCCGGAATTGATCAACAGAATGGGTGTTCTTTTTCACCATGATGACGCCATACCACACACATCTTTTGCCATTCAGCAAATATTTTGAGGCTCTGACCTTGCACCCTAAGATTTTCACCTATTTAGGTCTTTTCAGAAATTCTTTTGGTAAATTTAGGTTAACATCAAGAAAGGAAAGTCTCAAAATGTCTACAGCAATACAAAATGGCAAAAAAATGTTGAACAAAATGGCATGTATTTATATATATTATAATTAAATGTAAACAAAATATGGTGAAAAATTATCTTGAATTTGTATATTAAATACGAAAAAACGTTTTCCCCGACCGTATATAATAAACAGTAGAGACCAGTGCGCCTGTACAGTGAAGATATGTACGAAAAATGAAGGGGAGACGATGAGACACAGGTAATATAATTAAATCATATACCAGGAAAATAAACTCACTTAAATATCTAGTCTGAAAGGTTAGATGACAAATAATAATTGCTAGCTTCGGAGGCCTAAACGTCACAATATAAAATAACATCAACGTTCAAAATAAAATTGAAAAACGGGGAGTAATTGAGAACGGACCGGGGTCGAAACCGAGTGTGGGACTGAAAATCAAAAGATTGGAAAATTAGGAGATTGAAGCAAGACAGTCTCGAGGTCAGAGTTGAAAGCGGAAAGAGATTGGGATCGACAGCAAAATCGTTCAATACAAAGGACGAGGGAATACATTTTATGTCTACACAGGCGAGACGAATACGCGGGCGGAAAGAAGTGCGCAACATATCTACTACGTAGCAAATAAATACAGCGAATGAGTGTATGAAACCGACTCACAATTTATATTTTACGGTAAGTTTGGACCACCGACGCTCACGCCCCTAGCTACGTCTCAGCAATGCAGGCCTACAATTGTCGTTGTGCATTTCTCATATATAGTCATTTTGATAACTAATTTATATAAAAGAGATATTAATGTACCTCACATCCAGACTAAAATACAATTATTTTCCCCTTTGAAAGCACAGGAAAGTATATGTGAAGATTGCGCGTACCAGAATTGTCAATGTTGTGAGAAATTGTAAGTTCTCTAAACTAAGGTTGCTCTTAAAATTAAATTTCCCTTATTCCACTTCTATAAGAAGTCCCGTGATCTCCAGTGGAACAAGTACGAATCCTGAATCACATGAGTGTATAAATAAGGAGCTAGACAGAGAGAGCCATAAAAAAACAAAAACATAGACACATGTTTTTCAACTAATACTTATTTGAAACTTGCATGTTATACACTCCTTTATATTAACTATACACAAAAAAAAACAACAAAAACAGTGACAAATCGATTAGTAAATTTTTATGTAGTCAACATCAAGAGCAGATTGTCAAAACTGCGTGTCGCAGTTTTTTGATCAGAAGTCCTATTTCTACAGTAGTGGGATAATGTGACTACTTACAAAATGGCAACAACTTATTAAACAAAATGGTCTATATATACATATATATATATACGCTAATTAAATATAAATAAAATGTGATGAAAAATTATTTTGTATTTGTGTATAAAATACGAAAAAACTTTTTCCCCGACCTTATAGCAATTCATCATGAAAACAACTGAACAAAATCGTTTAGAAAAAAAAAATAAAAGTGAACCCGGCAGAAGTGTAACCCTCTATTAATAAAAAAAAGTGGCTTTTTGATTAAAAAAACAGATGAATGGAGAAATTACGCTGTCAGTTCTTAGACTATTATAGCGTAAATATAGTAAAAGACGCAGGGTTTTTGATAGTTGTACAAAAATATTCGATAATTTATTTTACTTAATATAAATAATCACTGCCTATTTCTATGTTAGCCTCGATCCTCTCGAGGGCGCGTCGGGACTCGGCGCGGCCGGTGCGGCGGGCGGGGGCGCCGACGACGCCGACGCCGACGGCCGGCGGCTGCGGCGCGAGCTGGCGGAGGCGCGCCGCGCGCGACACCACGCCGAGGAGCACGCGCTCAAGTGAGGGCATTCGCTTGTTAGCTTGTATAGGTACTAAAAGAGATTTGATTGAAAAATATTTTAGTCAAACGTTTTTTTAGTTTTCATCGTTATTATTTAACTCCTAATTTGCTATTGACTATGAAATTGTTTTTGTAAAATTTATCGCCAAAATGTTAATGGAATCTCTATTTCCTCCCACGCTTTTTCTGTTCCGGCAGCTTCTGATTTCGATCGTAAACTGAATAAACATTGGTACCGACTCATTACCTATTTCTATGAATATGAAAAGAATGTGATACAATATATTCACTGTCACTCAAAAAACAATTTAAAAATAGAAAATACACAATGAAAAAAAAATAAAATTATAAATACTACAACACGATTTGGGTTCACTATTTTGACGTAATAATCAAACGTTCTGTCAACGGGCTACTGTGGTGCCTGAATAAGTTATGTTCATGAGAACTCGCAAAAAAAGTAATTTCCTCGAGATGAGACCCCACAGTAGGTCCATAGAGTTTATATTTTGGCGGCAGTTTTACAATATTTAAAAAAATGGTTTAGTATGTTTAATGTTTTTTTTTAATTATTGCATTTTGAAATAGGGTATATTCTTAAGCCTTATTATTAGTTTTAATAAATAATCAGCTTGAAAACGTATACTTTGTAAAGATTTTGTAAAGGTGCTATTTATAATTATATTATAAATATAACCATAATCATAACTATAATAGATTATAATTATGTTAAGGTATTTTGTGTCATAATATGGATAATATGTGTAAGATATTCCTTAATTTGTAATGGCTGATAAAGTATAGTTTAAGAATAAATTTTCCTTTACTTTGAATGGTATCGAACAATTTTGAACTTTTAATAATGCACCTACATAATATTCAGATTGGAGCGCCTCGTAACGCAGTTACGTTCGAAGTTCAACGGTGTGCAGACAACGAACGGCCCCGAATCATTGCCGAGCGAATCCGAACACGAGGCGGTGCGCGCGCGCCGGACGAGTGTCAATTCCAACGGCACAGCCACCGTAGTCTTCGGCCCCGTCACAGATTTGTAGCGATGACCGCAACGATATTATTAGCGATCGAGCAAAACAGACTGTTGTCGAACAAACGACTACGTGGAGATTGTTAAAAGTAGATTTGGCAAAATACAACATACATGCATGTATATTTTGATGTAAATTATAAAAGTCGCCATTGATTGCTGTTTGCGCTAAATTCGGCAACGCCAAAAATACATGAAATAAAGTCATAGTCATGGGATCAAAATTCAAGATAAGTTGACGCTTCTGTGAAATCATCCCTGCGTAAATGGTAGCGTTATCCCGTTTTTTTTTTAAGTTCTGAAGTTGAAGTACTTTATTAGGTGATCCAATAAGCCTATTATTTATATTACAAATGTATGAATATATTCTGGAAGAGTTCAATGTCAGAATTATGATTCTGAATGTATTGAAATCCAGAGTCTAGATTTGTTATATATACGTAATTTAACATAATACAATGCCATGGTACTTTATTTTAAATACTTTGTACGCGCTATAATGAAGTTCAATAAATTCTCAGATGTTGTTAATATATAATTATTTTTATTGTACTATTTTTAACAAGGATTATCATGTAATTCAAAGAAATGTATTGTATGCGGGGCATGTAGGGTTTCATGATTTTGCTATTGCATATTGCCCATACTTAAATAGTAGATAACAATAATTTCATTGTGTGCAATACTAAAAGATTTGATTCTATTTTTTTTTTGGTGCATTCAATAGTTTTGTGTGCAAAATGCAATTGTATTTGCTTATGAGATTGTGAAGTGTTATTCTGAGCCGTTTTATAGTAAAGTTCTTCATTATGTATTTTATGTACATTTAAATATTTTGATAAAGTGCAACTCGTGATAAGTACAGTGACTAAAATGATCTTAATGAAGTGAAAGTTTTTAAACTCTTTAAATTCACTTGCCGTTTCATTGTAAGTACAGATTAATATGTAAAAATATATTATGTTCAGAGTTTTTAATTAAATCATACTTATGAAAATATTTTAGTAAGAAAATATTCCAAATAAAATAATAATTTTTTCTTATTTGTAGCAATGTAGGCACAAAATTGTTTAAAATTTTCAGTTTATCACAATGTTTTCAGCTCAAAGATATGTGTTCAAAACCATTCTAGAAAAGGCTCAAATTTTTATTTGTGAAATATGCACAAAAACAGAATAGATTGTTTTTGCCCTTAGAACATTGTTTGCTTATTTTACGAATTTAACAAGAAATACTAATTGAAAAATTCTTATTGCCGGTGAAAACAAATTCTCATTCTATTTTAATAACTCATAATTTGTCGGTGCATATTTTAAAATTTTATGCACATATATACATTTAATTTTAACATATCATTAATTTTTAAGTTCTACATTTATATTTTTCTTTTTTAATTTGTTTATATGTGAAGTTAAAGTTTATTTGTTTGTTGTGTGTAAGTTGATAGTGAGTTTGGCATTTAAGAAAATAACAATTTAACGATCAAAAAAGAGCTCAAAAGCAACGTTATAATTTAGGAGTTTAAACATTCGCTACTATTACAATATTGGGGTATTGCTCAAAATGCCTTTATGAATGCATATATTTTTCTTTTCCTGTAAGTGTATTTCTTGGAAATGTGATTACGCATCTCATTCAAAATCTATTTTAAATCGTATGAAGCGAATTTTATATATTTTTTAAAAATATGTGACTTTGTTAAGAAATATTGCACTTGCAACATTCATTTTGTCGGCGTCACAATATACTGTAATAGTATTTCAGTGCAACACTACTAAAAGGAACTTAATTTTTTATGTCAAAATGAGAACGAAATTGGAGTTACGTTTTGTTGATTGTATAGATAAATCATATAGCGTATTTGCTAATTTGACTTTATTATCCCTTACATTTTACACTTGTAAACATTACATGCGAATTTGTTGCTAGCATAACACGTCAAAGGTTATGGCTAACCATTGAATTGGTATGGCGTTGAATGTCATTTTATGTTTCAGTGTGGTCAGCATTGTCAATGTTTTCAAAGTGATTCCATCATTAAACTGATCAAATGAAGAAAAGGATTCATATGTAGCAATTTAATTATATTGAATTCTGGTCAAGAGTTAGATACTCGGGGGTTCGTCTTACGCATCACAAATTTGAAATGTCACAGTCTTCCTGTGGTCTTTAATCTGTTTTTTTATGGGAAAGAGAAGGTACTTCACCCATTATCATTTTTAATAAAAATCTATTGTAAAAATCTTAAGATCCAACATTTTAAGTTAAACAGAAATGTACACATCTAAGTTTATAATATGACAGAACTAGACCGAGGACTTATTGCCGAAAATCAATGAAATAAATGCTAATAATGTTTTAACAGAAAAAAAGTAACAAAATACGTTAAAATCAACAACTTGACGTTATCTGTCATTGCGGTCGAAGTCCGCGCATGCGTGTTTCGCGTCTACGTGCCTTAAAATAGAAGATCAAACGAATTGTTTAAATTTCAGACGGCGCAAAAAAAGCGACACAAATGTGTCGGAAATCTCATCGATTGCCAAATTACATAACCGTCATCAACAACATCGGTCGTGATAACGAATTAAACAAACGACATTACGACAGACAAACAATTCAACAGCGTGTGCACACATAGCGTGTGTAGATTACGTTTTAGTGCCGTCTTGTCATAGGTCAATCGATAGGTGGCGTTCGCGCGCCGCTGCGCGACCGGCGGCCTCTATTGACGTTTATAATTTTTGCCCAATTCGCTTTTGGCACCTCATTAAGACGCCGTAATCGTTGTGTGCCCAGACGGCTGTTTGTTCGTTTACGTGTATCGGCCCGCTGTTGAATCGTATCGATGGGTGTGCGGGTAGTTTTTGTGTTTTGTGACGACTGGTCTACATAAAAATATATAAATTCTTAAGCTGTAAAATTCATTGAAGAAGAGAAAAGATTTTTTTTTTGCGACACGGACAATGGAGCCTATAAGAATATTCGACAGCCATAATACTTTAGCCGTAGTAAAAAAGAAGATGTAATCGTATATCAATTGTACAAAAAATCTCTTACCAATTTCAAGCATATTTAGAGTATTTTTGTGTGTAAAATGAGCTAATTCCAGTCCAGCGATTATATATACAAGATGAATCAATAGAAGCACAAGTAATATAGGTGCTATAACTAGAATATGCATTTCTGAATTGATAAGTGAAAAAAAATAAAATATACGGAACCCTTTTACAAATATCTTCTTAAAACACCATCTTTAAACACGATCGTGATGATTTATGGTTTTATGGAGCAATAATTAATTATTAGAAATATTGTATATTATTGGATTTTACAATTTTTAAATTAAAAAAAAAGCGGGTTTCGATTGGTTTGTAATAAGCTTTTTGTACGAAAATTAGTCTATAAATTACAATTGTCAAAATACGCCAAGGTTGTATTTTAATAATATGTCTTTAAAATGTGTGAATTTCATGTATTTGAATGATAAAGTGTGCTCTCTCTCTAATTTAAGATTTGTGTTTGAATGTGTGATTTAATATTGAATTAAAGTCATTAAGATGACGGAAATTTTTGATGCATCAATTTCAATAAATCTAGCACAGATCTGCCGCAGTCACATTGTAAGAAAAACTAGTGCTTCTAACAAGTGCCTAACAGTAAAATAAGCACTTTCTGTATGTCAAAGAAGCGAATCACGAAGTTACGGTTACGTCATAGGGTTGGGTTATCGCGATAAATCTCGCGATTGCGAAATTTTCGTAAAATCAATCCGCCAATTTTAATCACTAAAAAAGTAGACTTAATACTAAAAGTCTCAATCTTATTTTTCTTTTCTCAATATGCGAGTTTATTCAATTTTAAATTTAAATTTTACACTAAAATCTTTTAGTATAATGCCGTCAGCTATTTCGTATTATAAAAAAAAAATACCATAAGTCATTTTTGAGTTTAAATTCTTGCTAATGAAGTACCACCTATTCTTTATGATGAAGTATCGCTATGCAACTATCAATACTCGTAAAGTAATATAATATATATAAATGAATGAGCCATAAGCATGTTCACACCTAAGTACATTATAACGCACGAAACTTTGCCGCTGTGAAGTTAAGTCACGAAAGCGTCGCAATGGCTTAAAATAGGAACGCAGAGGAGAAGTAAGAAGAATGAGAGAGTGCCGCAATGCGCAGGATTGCATCATTCGCAGGCAATTCACGAGTGGCAAAGTTTCGTGCGTTGTGCTGTAAATGTACCGAGTTTGATTGTATTGTTAATTTCGCCATATTGACGTTGTTAACTATGTAATAATAAGACACAAGTAGCCCTTAGCTGCGCAGTGTTTCGATAGTTACTTAGCGATGATCTATTCAGACCATTTACATACAAAAATAATGTCTATTAATTTTTCTCTTTTGTTAAGCGATTGAGTAATGTGTATCATCAGTTCGACAACCTTGTACTGTAGATTTTTTGATTAAAAAAATATTGTAAGAAGGTGTCAAAATAGATTTCGAGTTTTACTACACAATTAGAAACAAAAATTTGTCAAATAGGATACTGCAACTACCAACGACACAAATCGTTTCGTACGTATTGATTTGGTTTAGAATAAATATACAACATCTTTATGGTAATTTTATCTGACGCTTGTTAGATTCCGCGTAAGGATTCCATTTTTTTTATGTCCACAATTTAATTCAAGTGCAAAGAGTTGTATTTTTAAAGAAATACTGTTTGTTTGTTTGTGATATTATACTTTTTATAATGTAACTGAAGCAGATGTGCGATAGATCACAATAAGCATATATTGATTTTTTATCTTCACTAACCACCGATTCACTAAATGATATCGCTTGTCGCATCTTAAGATTACAAATAAATTAAGATAACTTAAAAGCAATGCTTGTTAGATAATAATATTAGAAAGGCCTTAAAGTGAAATAAATAAAGCAAGTGCCTTAAAGAAGACAAAATTATTACGTCCGCCCATTAGAAGAATAGAGTCTTAGATGTCGATTGTAAAAACGGCATTTTGTGCCATTTTTTTTTTTTGAAATTTGATGATCGTTATTATTTGTGTGATCTATGATTTTTTACATTCTAACGAATTAAACATAATACTATAAATAAGACTGGTATATAAATAATTAATTGTGTTCGATTTTAGTAATAAAACATATAGTAATATATTGAATTATATTATTGAGATTTTTATTATTCTTTGTGTGGTTTTGTCTATAATTATTTTTCTGTAATTTTCACGTTTCACCTTAATACTCACAAATGATTTCATGATTTCTTATAATAAATAAATAAATCAACTAATGACATTGTGTTTTAATATGGATGTTTTGTATGTGCAAGCGCAGTTAGGTGGCTTATTATTAAGGTTTTCCATGCGTTAGCGAGTAATCGAGTGAGATTTTGAAAATGAGGGCAAAATAACACGGCTACAGTTTTGATCTAATTATTGCAATCAAGATTAATTACCAAAATAAAAAATTAAGTTCAGAAGAATATATAAAACAAACCTAAATTCAGATCAGAAGTATCGTTCGGAAACTAATACCTAATTGTTATAAAGCGATACTGGGATCACATCGGCGCCGTTTTGTCGATTTTGTGGAAGCACCGCCTTAATATAGATTATTTTAAAATAATATATATTTTGTAATCCGGAAACTACTAATGTACTGTCCCGCAAAAACTCAATTTGATGGATAATCAGTGTACAGGTTCCGTTACTAAATTCTAAACTGCATGTCTGTCCCACATTAAGAAGTACGTGCGATGAATATGTTCAACCGCGGGTGTTTGTAGATACATTTAATGGACAATGAAGAATTTCCTTCTTATTCGTCATAACAAAACACCCAATGTACATTACAATCCGGTATTTGACATGGTTAACAATTAAATAAGAAAATAATTGAATTATGTAGATTTCAAGATGCTGATTCAGAATATCTACGTGAATTTACAAATTAAACACTATAAATATTTTTATTTCTTAAAAAATAAATAAGAAATTTTACATCAGTGGAATAACAAAACTTAAACGGCTCACTAGCCAATCAGAACGCGTGACGTCACGATTCAATAAACAAACAAATTGCACTGTTACTTTTGTACGGTGGTGTTATTTTAATAATAATTTTGTGTTGATTTTATTAGTTATTCAGTCAAAATGAAAGTGGAGAAAGACTATAAAAGCTGATAGTGCTAATCTGCCAAAAGTTGATTCGTTTATGATTGCAAATTTCTTTGCATCAAACACGGACTTCTGTTCTGCAGAATTTAGAAACGTGAAAATTTCAGTGTAAACACAAAAAACGGAATCTATCCAATATATATATTCATAATGTTCTAATTTAATCGATGTCCTTAGCCTTAACATTTTGATATTTTTTGTCATTATTTATTATGTAGGTTATGTATGTCAAAAATGTATTTCAGGTTTTAATGCGGTAGGTAATAATTTATAATTAACTGACGTAGTTTTAGAATGCAAAAAATGTCTACCAAAATATAACTACTAATACCATAGACTAATACATTGATGCGTAACATGGTCTGCTGACCATTTACAATTTTTCATAATTATTTCATTGAAATATTTCTATTTACAGATCATCAAGACAGTCATATGGTGATGATGCTATTGGTTATGTTCAATTAAAACGTGACCACACTCTGTGCACAGTGAAATGCAGAATGTGCCTGAGCATAAAGTTCGTCAGACATCATATTCTGTCAGCATGGTTATAGATGAAAAGAAGGTGTAGTTAACCTCACAAGTAATTTTATTTTAAAGTTATTTGGTATTTATCACTATAATACTAGTATTTGACGACTAAATAAATGAATAATACTCACATCAAAATGGTCCTCGCAAAATAAATTGAATATTTAGGTGATACAGTGGACGGATCGCGTCGTGCTAATTGCAGCCACTTTTTACGAAGTGGCCCCGATTGTGGCACATGAATAAATAATTTATTGGGATTTTTTATTGTTGTACTTGTACAGCAAGGAACTGTGCAAACTTTGTATGATGACGAAGCCATTTCTTCGAGATTTCAAGAAAAACAGTTTTCACACTCACGGATCATTCACTTCACTCCCTGTTTATTGAATCGTAACGTCACGGCCTAATTTGTCACGTTTCTTGACGTGAACGCTGTTTTGGCGGGAATTTTGAATCGTATTATTTAAAATGACTGTTTTGTTATAAATTAACTTTAAAAACGAAATAGACAATTATCAAACGTATCTTTGGTGTCCTAAGAATACAATAAAATACTTTTTAAAAAATTGTCAAATATCCAATTCTTGTAATGTACATTGGGTGTTTTGTGCAAAATGGAAAATTGTACATTACAAAAGTGCTGGAAATGGGTTTTTTATCTTATAATGTTTTTTATTTTATATTTTTAGGGTTCCGTAGTTTACAAGGAATTCCTATACTTTCGCCATGTCCGTCCGTTCGTCTGTCTGTCCATGGTTTAACTCGGAGATTCTTAGTACTATAAAGCTGTAATATGGTGTGGCTAAACATATTAATTACGTCGACAAAGTAGTAGAAGAAAATCTTGAAAAAACCATTTTGGTGTCAAGTGATTCCCGATTGCCAGGTAAATGCTTGTTCTCGGATATGTGAAGAAATTTATGGCATTAGTATATACATAACGAAATTAAAAGGAAAACTGAGTAAGCTTTACAAGCTTAAGAGTAATTATTCGACCAACTTATAATGTATACCTACTTAGGAAAGTAGAAGAATTTCCTAACAATTGAAAATTAGTTCGATAATGTTGTTGGTTGTGTAAAACAGGGAGTAAATATAAGATAATGAACCATGTAAAATTATGAAAACATAAAATAATTACAACCTAACACCCATTCTATGTGGGAACGTTTTTAGACTTTATTAGTCGTTAACCGTGAATTCGACAGGTTCATAGTATTAAAAAAAGCCCTTCTAAAATCGCATATTTTAATGGACAACTACGGAAACCTACATTGCGCGTGGCTTGAAACGCACTTGGCCGGTTTTATGAGTCATTTATTTTGGATCCGATTATCAGCCTCCTGTATAGTATACCCTCTCATAACCTATATTTTTTTCTAAAGGAGGAGATGAAACACAAAGTTCTTCCTCAACACTGACCGAGTAAAGGCTGGGAACTACTGCGGTAAAACGTCCGGGACCGATAGCTTAACGTGCTCGAGGCGTGGAGCCTGCTGTTTATTTTTAAACAGTTAAAAACTAGCCTTTTTAGATCAGATTCCGAACGTGCTAAATTCTAATTTGAAAGCGACGCTCTTAAAATCACTAACACCGCTGTTGTTGGCGCTTTTAAACCGAAACCGACGAACTTGCATGAAGCGATTAATGAAAGTCGGCGAACAAAACAGGTGTATAGTTATCGTACCACTTGGAAGTCTATGATCTCTGCTTTTTCTTTGTGGAAGTAATAGAAAAAAAAATAAAGGTGCATAAAATTTTCTTGTTTTTCAAGTTCCTTGAAAATTCGAATTCATAAGCTGAAGTGCCTTCTAAGATAATATGGGTGGACTTTATTGAAACTGTTACCCACGGAAATAAATTTGTATAATATGACAAACGTTTAAATAGATGTCTAAAATTTGCGGGTTTATCTCGGTCTCCAGCACCACCGATCTGGCTCGCGATAAGGAGCTGGATGTGCTCGGTGCGGTTTCGTAAATTTTACTAGAGAAATAAATGATATACAATTATAAATGTTTTTATTTTATGATAAGTGACGGCGACTTACATGATAAAAATAAACATTTACTGTAATTGAAGATACGGGATTTATCCTGAAAATTTACAATAAGAGTAATACGTAATTTACATAATGAAATTATATTGTTTGGTTCTATAATTACAATTGTTTGCAATTGTGGATCACGTTTGTTAATGGAAATTATCAGCAGCGGATTCAAATGCTCATTAGATAAATTGGATATCAAAATGATTTTTGTATGTATCTATTATTTTGTTGAATGTTTTCTTTAGACGAATAAGTCTCTGAAAGCAGAGAAAAATCACGAGCAAAATAGAATACTCAATTTAGTATTGGATACACGGTCAGACAATTGCCATAGTATTCATTTCGAAAATCAATAAAAACCTTAAAGCTTTCTCTTAAAATCCTGATCCGGTATGACTTCTGTGTTACATATTTTTATTTCACTCTAAAAATATGTTTTGTATTGTTTTTTTAGTTGGGTTATGATATTGTAGGTATCTACATGAGTTGAATTGTTATTTAGTGTAACATAAAAATATCAAATTATACTTCAAAATATTAGAAATTTTCCAAAATAATTACAACTGGCCACTACATGATCTGATCCTGATTCCAGTCGGGTATTATCGTCTTCTTAACGGGCAATCCTCTTTAGTCATCTGATCAAACAGTGTGCGAGTGGTACTGCACTGCATCTATTAGTATTAGTGAGGTAAGGCTTCCACGCTGTTATCAAAAGGAATTTGAAAATTTTTAATATCATTTGAGATTTCAAAAAAAAGTAAGCCAAAAAACTATATTCAAAATGTTTATAACATTCGGGCAAATAAAGCTAGAAAGTTATATGGTGTGATTTAGATGAAAATAGTATGAAGTATTACTGTAGGTTGAATTACTACGTAAGGAAGTATTGGACGAGAAGAAAAACCCATGGAGACTTGCGGTTTCAAAAAGCCAATCACAGAGTACAAATAATTAGTAGTTTGAGAGATAAGCTAAAAGAGGTTGAATCGGCATACAAACTTGCAAAAATGGCAGCTAAAGAGTGCGTGAAAAAAAAAAACAAGAGACAAAAGATGGATATAAAAGGAGATTTTTAGATAAATGCCGGATATACTGAAAACTTTTCTGGTGAGTGTTAGAAAATGCGCGAGACGATCTCGATACATCGTTCATTGGTGTAATAAGAGATGATGGACGTTTGTTGAATGAAGAAAATTAAGCGAAAGAGCATTGTCTATGGTCAATAATTAGAAATAATATACGACTTGCTAATTAATTTAAACTTCATTACAATTCGGATTTTTAACTTAAATGTATGTTTTGAATTTAATAAAAGACAAGCTGTCGGCCGATCTACATTTGCATTCGTGATCCATGTAGATTTTTTGCGATAACACTGAATCTATCTTGTCAATTAATGTAAGTTAGTCGATGTATTTCGAATACTGTAAAATTTACTTTAGTTGATATATGCGTCAAAAACGTATTTAAGGTTTGTATACACATATACACCCCTTCACACAGGCACGCGAACACTCACTAACAAGTGCATATACACATACGGACATTACTCTGAAAATGGTCAGCTTCTTAAGATGTCAAAACTTTGGCATCGGATAAAAACTCGATTTTTGAAAATTCAGATTGAAACAATAACTTTCCAAATTACTCAAAAAGTTTGAAATTTCTGAACGGGAGGAAAATTTTCAGGAACATCACATAGTTTTTTTTACCGGATTTGGACGGAACCAAAATCAAGGTGACATTTTAGCCGCGTATATAACAGTTACGCGTGTACATTTGTGTATGTAGGTACATTAACAACATTGTTTATTTGTAATTAAACATAAGGTGTAAGCGATGATTTTCTGATGTCCACTTTGTACTGTTTGTCAGCGAAAATACTAATTCGGTGAACGCACGTTCTTTTGAGGTGCGCTGAGAAATATACAATATATGACGAGCCAAGTGTAAGTGCACAACTTGTTTGTGTTTACTGGTTTGGCTAGGATATATTTATGTTATCATTACTAGGTGTCGCTAAAATAGACCTACGTGCGAGTAAATTAATTTTAGTGATAGCAGGTATATGCCTTAGAGAGCGTTCGCAGACCACCTATTTAAGAAGGGATACTCACTGCGTATGCATAAAACTATTTTGGGTTACACGCGCGTGCAGAAAGGGAAACGAAATCGAACCTTTTAATACTACAATAACTCGTTACAACGAAACTAATTTTTGTCTGCATTTTCGTGATAATTCTGTAACAGGATCGGGCGGCATTGCTGCATCAGACTATGGTCCTACCATTGAGACATACTCTTCCCCTATTTTTTTTCTTTAATTTTTAAGGGTTTAGACCTTAAACTTTGCACGCTGTCCAAGTCGAAGGTTGCTGATGGTCGTTGTCAACAATGAGTTGACAATGTCCGTGACCGATGGCTTAAAGTGCTCCTCGAGGCCCAAATGGAGTGGTTTAGTGTCACTTACTTTAAAAGTTATTGATTGATTCGTCGGTTGTCAGAATTCAAACCTTCTGTTTCGAAAACGATATTTCTAATCTCTGAGCCGCCATCGCACAGATGACTGTTTTATATAAACTACTAATATCTTAAAGTGGAAACTATTAATGTTTCAGATTCGATTTCTAAAACCTTGGATTTAGAAATTTTCTTGTCCCGGTTTAGTAGTATTATAAGTGGCAGCCCTGTTTTAACTATTGTCATTTTGTTTTACTCCAAACGAGGAGGAGCCCTCGTAATGTACGGTAATGAGCGGTTGAACTAAATTTTAACCCCAACTTTCCGGAACCAATTTATGCAAGAGAAACAAGGGCCTTATTTTTTTAGAGTTTTCAATAAAACAGTAAAAGCGCAAAGGGCGTCGGGCGCGTGGCGCGCGCGTGCCGCCGCCATCTTGCGTGATGGGTGGGAACTTCCTGTGTGGACATCGACACCGCGCGATCTGTTTTTGGTGGGAAAACGCGACCTCATTAGCCCTCGTCATTGCCTAGCCCTTAGTGCACTTAATTACACTATAATTTACGGATAATTTTTTTTATTTCTTTTTTAATTTTTTTAATTTATGACATTGAACATTAATATAATATAAAATAAAATGGTATTTATTAGTTAGGACGTTCAAGTTGAGTCCTTTCTTTTCCTGGTTCATAGAGCGATTGAGAGCTAAGTTTACGCTAACACCGAAGAACAAGCAGTTAAGTACGTAAGCTTTAACTTGTCGCGATACGAAATTTGATCTTGAACTGATTACGAAATGTTCACATCATATAGCTAGCGATACCGAAGTCACCTTCATACGAATTGGGTTAGCGTAAATTGAAGTTGTGCATCGAGGGTACTGTGGTTAACAAGTGTCTTAGGAAATTTGCTGTTGTTTAGACACAGAAACTACGATTTTATATCCATTCTATACAACATTGTGTACGGTGGAGAAGCGATAGCTGTTAGGGAAAAACGCTTCGCTCGACGACAGCGAGTGAAGGGCTTTTGAACCCCTTCGCTAGGGAACCCTATAAAAACTTAGTAACTACATACGTAATTTCGTAATAATAGCACGACACCGTCGACGCTGTAACCGTACGTAGCTCATGAATTATTGAGCGGACCGCAGCACGACAAATTAGGCACGAATCAATCGTGCGCTAAAAACTACGACCTCATCATCTGCCATGAATTAAATACACTTGTCGATGGTTACTATTTAGTGATGTGCTGCGGTCGAAACACGGGAGTTTTGCTGTTCATTTTATGTTGTATTTAATTCATTAAAGTAGTTAATTCTGTTATGATTTTTTTTAGAAAAACATCAAAACAGTGTTCCAAGCAATTAAGATTCATCCTCAAGACTATTTTCGATACATAAAACAGTGAACAGTTATTCCAACAAAAAAAAATAAAAATTAAAAGCAGATCCCCAAAGAGTGATAAAAAGTTTAGTATTAAAACAATTAATGATTATGAAACTTATGTGTAGCGAGTAACTAAGTATAGGTCTAGAGGTATTAGGTTAATGCTGGTTCCACTAAAATATTAGGAATTAATTTCAATATTTTGCTGAAATAGTTTGAGTTTTGCAGATATTTGCGAACGATACTGAATTTTATGTAGGAGCGTGTGTAAGCTAATTGCACTTGAACAACAAAAGTGCAAACCAATTAAACTGGAATTTAAGTTAAAAGCGTCCGTCCGCTTCTCTTAAAGAAAAAAATCATCTGCTTACATAAAGCGAAATAAAAACGACCGTTTGCAATTATTGCAATGGGAATTAATTAACACAATTTCCACATATTGAATTAATCAAAAACCTTTTTACGAGCATCGCGGCGGGTCGGTTGTGATAACATCCCTACTTCTATGAATATTGTATGGTGCAATTTGTATAATTTGATCAAGCGCGCGCGCCCCGGCCGCGCAGCCGCCACGTTATGCGAAAATTAATATTTTCATATTCATAATAATCGTAGACGTAATTAAAATACTAAATCAAATAGATTCGAATAGCAGCTAACGTTCAAAATGGCGTTTTCTCGTTCACAGATTCTTAAGCTCAGGTGTTTGATGACGTGTAATTGTATTATTAATGGATGTGCATTGTGTACAAAAGAGTATCTGAAAATACATATTTGATTTATTACCTTGAGTCTCGCTAGTATCTGGATTAAAAGCTGTTAAAATTATTATTTTTTTAATACGCTAGGTGTCGCATACTACATTAAAAATGTTTCAAAGTTGACTAACCAATACAATACTAAAGTTCAATTATACTGAGTGGACGAAGATTAAGAATAATTTGGTTTTTTCCAGTGATGATATTTTAAAATGAAGCGCAAAAAAAAAAACTGTCGGTTTGAGTAGTTTCGATGCACTCGCCTTGGTATTTGTGTACAAATAACATTTTTCTTTTTATTTAGACATGTACTTCGTTTGCGTGTAAAAAATAAGAGTTGGTGTCGTATTATTAGATACGTTTCAAAGTTTAGGTGCTATAGAGTTGGCAAAGGCGGGCAGATGACAAAACCAGCCTTCTTGGCCTTCACCTAGAAAGCTAGGGAATGTTGTTGAAAACCTATAAATACCTTGATGTTTAATAAAATACTTGATGTTGAAAACCTATAAATACGTAATATTCGTGTTGCTGATCAAATTTTTATGTGCTAGGTAATTGTATTTTAAAGCTCCTTAAAAATCTTCACATATCATTAATTAATTTCGTTGAAGCGTTACTATCTAAATCATGGTGGATTTTGTTTTGAAATTGGGCAACTGACTGATTTAAATGAAATATTTTGTAAGTATAATTTAATTTTTATTATCAGAGCGCGTGATAGGGCCTAAATTATAAAAGATGAAATGAAATCTTCTGAAAACTAAAATGGTAGATAGTAAGTGGGTAATTAAGACTTTTTTAATTTAATTATTAGTAAACGTTAGTATGTATTTTTTTTAATTGGCTTCTGTTTTATCTGTCTTTTACCAGTTTACTTGAATCGATTCGTGCAATTATCAGTGGCGACTTTAATTTGAGAGTTTGAGGTGTATTTTAAATTTCGTCATACACACAGTTAACTATACCTTAAATTGAAAATAGCGGCCACAATTGAAAGAACGAAATAAAGTTATTTAATTATTAATCGAACGAATTGACAACGTACTACTTAAATTTAGTAATTAAAAAAGTGTACTAAATTTTCTTTCCTAACATTACAAAAACGCGCAGTATGCATTAGCTACGTAATAATACACGTATAATATAGTTATTTATTAAACTCGATTACGCGCCATGTTTTATAAACCGTTATTGTATTATAAGAGCGGACTCTGCATGAGTCGGCAATTTTGTAACATCGTAATTACATCACACCTGCTCGCTTTAACGTTTGATTGAATTCTGTCTGTTATTTGATTGTTTAATATCGTGCGAGTTATATGACTGCGTCAGAAGAAATAATTTTAGTTGTTTATTTTATGGATTGCAATAATTTTAAATCTCTCGTATGCACATATAACAATCTCTCTTGTTTACACGAGAGATTGTTATAGATATACGGTACTGATACAGGTAGTTATCAAAATCTGTCTAAAGTAGTGACGTCACTTCTGCCTAGAAATAGGTCATCCATATTTTCTAGGTTTGTCGAGAATGTATGATTTAATCTGATTCTGAATACAAACATAAATGTTCAATGAAAATACTCCAGAGTTTTTAAAATTATCAGTGTCAGTTTTTGTTACTCGTTTCAAAGGCATTTCTTCCCCCACTCTTATTTCAGAAACCGTATCTACTTATTTTGAAGCTTATCTTTGGCGATATACAATTTTATTTTAAAATAACTTCAATAAACATTTAAATCCGTTGTTATTACATATTATATAATGTTATGAAATTATACATAATAATAACGGATTTAAATATTTATTATAGTTATATATATGTATGAATGTGGGTATGTATGATATACGTATATGTATGTGTGTGTATATATATATATATATATATTCATTAGTTTTTTTAATAATCAAAATAAGCACTCAAATACCCATCAGTCCATTCATCAAATCAATGAAGCGGCCCCCCATATATCTTTTCGATCCGTCCGAGAAAATTACAAATTAATAATGGCAACACTAAAAAAAGCGCGCGCTATCAGAGTGACAGTTCCCTCGGCGTGCGGCCGGAAGTCCGACGCGCGCATATAATTATGTTTTTACAAGTATTATTTTATTTGTGAGGGCCGCGTGGGACTGGGGGAGGGTACGTCGCGTGACCCCAGCTGACGTGATCACCCTATCATCGACGCCGGGAGATGAATAACACCGCCAGGTGCTGACTTCTTTATTGGCGTGAAGATCAGATGAGCTTTTTAGATGAGAGTCACTGCGAGGGCCCCATATGCAATTTTCATTTTTCAAGATGGGCGCTAAACAGCGACGAAAGATTAATAAAGCATTCATTGGCTTTCAATAAAATTATCTCAAAATGATCATTAAAGGTAGGTAAATGAAAATAACTATAGCAGAGTTAAAAATGTTTCATAATAGATATTGGTTATTTTCGTAGTAAAAAAAATGCATATTAACGGACTTGTTTCTGGCCATACTCATTTTGTAAGTAAATTAGACGAACTTTTGTCACAAGTAACGAGAATATACCGAGTACTCGACTGAAAATTTTTATAGACAACAAAAGCCATTGTTTCTCGATAACCCAACGTCGTTTTATAACAATAGCTTTGTTATTATGAATTCGTCGCAGAGAAGTTCTCTTTTGTGCTATATTAATAGCGGGTTCGGGCCCATTGTGGGCCAATATAAACAAATCGCGGTGCAATTACGGGGAGGTCGCGTGCCCGAACTGGGGGTGGACACGCGCACTTTTTTTTTTAAATATTTATTTTTAATTTAATTAATTGACCTTACAGCGAATTGCGTCTTGGAGTGCCGTAAATATTTTGGGGTTGGCAAATCTGTTTGTCTTGTTTATGGGAGAGTGAATGATAGATTTTTCTCTCTGGACGAGGAATTGTTTCTATTTAATGTTATCTAATGTCGACGACCTACTTACTCTATTTCAAAGAAAATTAAGTTTTAATCTCTTAAACTTAACAGTGTAGAGCATAGTATTTTCGCGTTTTAGGGATACCTAACTTCTAAAATACTTAGCTCGGTATAAATATCGTTCAAGATAATGGGTATACAAAATATTATCAAGTAATTATTACGTCGAGATGCAATCAACCTTGTTATAAAAATTAAATATTTTCCGAATTTTACAGTCTGTTTTTCTATACCACATAGATAAGGGTGTAGTTATGCCGATCAATTTAATTACTCTATCTATCACGATAAATAGATGAAAGGTGAAACTACTTTATGGTTTTATTTAATTCATTTTTGATTTGAAATTAACTATAAAAATTAAGTGTTCAATTCTTATTGTAAATAATTTTTGCACGAAGCCGTACGTATATTACCTATTCTAATTTTATTGTGGAGCATACTCTTTTCATTTTCTTTATATTTATACGTCTATATGTTATTACATACAGGTGGATTTTATTATGCATTTTTTCGGAAATATTCATAATCTCCTACTTTTTTAAAACAACTTTGCCAAAGTAACTATAGTAAAAATATATAATTGAAAGTATGATAATATAAAACAATATAGACACAACGCTAATAAATACTCTGCTAGTTTGCAAGCGCAGGCGTGATCGGCCGGCCGGCCGCGCGGCGCGCTGCGGCGCACTGCTTACGCGTCATCTATTCGAAGGTTGTCAGTACGACATGTCTACGTAAAGTTCTTAGCTATTTTCCTCAGAAACGGCCTCTTCAACGACTATGGTTTCTTTGGAAAAATTGTTTTATAGGCAGTGGAGATTATGAATATTTGCGAAAAAATGCATCATAAAATCCATTTGTGTACAAGAAACAATGAATTCAATGAATAAACCGATCACAACGAGTACGATGTCTTTAGAATTGCGTTGACCACTGTGTCGTGCTGTATAAATACAACACAGTGTGTAATATCGGGAGTGTTAGCTGCGATTTTGTAGGATTCGACAAAAGGATCAGCTGATCAAAACACCCGCAGTTGACTCAATCGTCACCTTTTGAATTTGAATTTGCTGTTGAATTCGTTTACCTATTCAGCAAAACGGCGGTATATGTATACTCGTATGTGAACTTTAATTTCAGGTTTCATATAGTAAGTACTCATAATTATTTTTTTTTATCAGTGTATTTAGGAGCGACCTTCCACAACCCGAATTCGTTTGCATCAGCCGGCGGCCCGACGCTGTTTGCGGTGTCAATTAAAGGCGGCCGGCGGCGCGCGGGTGGTCCACTGCCGACGCCCTCCACGAAATAGCGTGATCATACTATGTAATGCGCCTAAAACGTCTGATGTCGGGCGACGCGTTCCGATTGAAGTAAGCGCTGTAGGTTGCATCGATCAATTCTAAATTTAGTGTTTCGATCTGCACTCGTTTCCATGTTTTCATTTTAATGTTGGATTCCAATCGCATGTATTTTAATATTCCTTTTGTCCATAGCGTGCAAAACTTATTTCTATTTATTCCCTCCATTGGTTTTATTTTAATTTATCATTTACCATGTATTCCTTTAAGGGTGTACGACATTAAAATATTTAAATATTTTTCACAATCGGCTACTTGACAAATTTTGGAAAATGTTTTATATTAATGTTTATATGAAAATAATTACCCTACATTCATATTTCCGAAATATTTAATGTTTTAATGATGAAAAATCAATGTTGAAATTTAAATTTAATAAAACCCGCTATAAACACAGTTTCTGTACTGGTCACATGTCACGCGTGACGTCACATAAATTATTTGTTTTGTTGCAAGTGTATTTGGAAATGCATGCCCTAAAATGGTATACAAATGGTGTGTAGTGCCCCAGTGTACAGAGTATAAGTAATTTTCAAAAATTGTTTGTTTCCGTTCCAACAAATCCCAAGAGACGAAAATTATGGTTACAATTAGCTCGAAGAGACACAAAAAGTATTGTATCTTATTCAAATGTTTCTATGTGTGAAGATCACTTTGATGTAAGTAATAATTAACTATAAATAAATATAATTGTAGATTGTAGTTAATAATATGTGATAATCTAACGATATATGTATTTGTTTTGGTTCATGTGTTTGTGTCGTTACATAACCTCTTAATATACGGCAATATTATTAAGAATTCTTTTAAAACCTATTAATTATATTTATGTAGTTATATTTTCCTAGTTTTCTTTTCGTTTTGAAAATTTGAAGAAATGTGCAACCATGAAGGCTGCATCTTAGGTAGGTTGCTGTTATCGGCTCTCACAAAATTCGGATCCATTTTGAGATGTGTAACAGATAGGTATTACGCAACGAGATGTTGCGTACAAACAAAAACAAAACGGTAGAATATCAGAAAACTGTTGGAAAACTGCTATTAAACGTATAAAAACACGAAAAACCACCACGAAGCGAAATATCGAGACAACTGTTTACTTGCGTGTGACGTCACCGGAATGTCAATCAATAACAGGCCGTTCATTTTCCAGATAAAATTTAAAAAAATATTACAATTGATTTGCTTTATTTTGTTAAAAATACACATGTTTTACATCAAAATAAAGTGAAATATATTTCTTTATAACTTAATCTTTTAAGATGACCACAATTTGTTGTATATTTTAAATGTTGTCAAATAGCCTATTGTAATTATATTTTTATTAATTACATCCAAAGTCTAGGTTGATTAGTTCATGACTGCTCAATAAAGTATTTATAAACATAAAGTATTAAAAAAATCTGTGTATACACGGCTGTCGCGTATGTGCGTGTATAGTATGTCCTTTAATAGATACGTAGATAAGCGTTTCTTTTTCTTTTCCTTGGAGTCTTTTAATGAGAGTTGAGCTTATTCCAGATTTTACGGGACATTTTCACGGAATAATATTTTAGGCATGCACAAATTCAGTTGAGCACGCTCGATCTCGATCGATCTGCCCGCAGGTGGGGCGCGGGCGCGGCCGACGCCCGGCGCGGGTGGTCCGCACACCGCGCGGCTAATGTGCTCCATTCTCTTCTGCGGAAAGCAACGAAACACCTAGAAGTAAGTCGGGTTTCTCAAATGGAATTTGTGGAAACAGACGAATAGATCACATTGATGTTCAAATACGTTGTCAGTCAGAATTTAATTATTCCACCCTTCCATATCCTTTTAATTTCAGATTGATTAAAAGGTCACACACCTTAAGCCTGGCCTAGTGCGGGTCGGGATCTCCCATTATGAGCTCCTTAAGAGTATCGTGACCGTAGCGATGATACGTCCGGGACCGATGGCTTGACCTGCTCTCTGACAGACAGCTTATTAAAAAAACACAGATGAACGTTATGACTACGCATCTTGCAATATATGTGGGTATCGTATTTTAGCGAGACTCATACATAATAAAGAAAACTTTTAAAAATCGATGCACTGTATCCTTAATGCTGTTTAGATGGCTACAATATTTTTTATAGCATAATCCCTACAGTACATATACGTTTTTATAATATAGTTAGAATAGTTTTATATTGTACATAATTGATTATAATTAAATATTTAGTCATGTCAGAAAGCTAGAAAATTAACAAAAATGTAGAACATGATTCAGAACTTAAAAAAGAGTGCAGTGAAAATATTTTTAGGCTATTTCAGAAAATGATTGAGATTTGGATGCCTTAAATTTCCAATTAGACCGTAAGGGGTCATCCATAAACAACGTCATACGTCAAGGGGGTAGGAGGGTTCCACAAAGTGTGACATTGTGTAAGAAGGGAAGATGAGTTATAAGTTTCGTGACATCTATAAATCTATAGTATTCAAATTAAAAACTTCAACGGTAGACACTTAATTGCTGTACCTACCTACGGTGTCACGCTTTATAAATTTTCTGAAATGTATGATTTGATTAGCTGTTAACTTTATGAAAATGTGTTATAAACAGAAATACATAAATAATTTTGTAAGTTACCTTTCGTTTAGTAATTTCCAAATTGAAAAAAATGCAAAATACTTGACGTCACAACAAGGGGGTCACACAACTGACAAAGGCGCGGGGGGGCTCTAAGAATCATGAAATTCGTGTGAC
>BGZK01003501.1:0-24105 GCA_005406025.1 Eumeta japonica
ACGGAATGGTGGATTTATGCGAAGACTTTGATACCATATTTAAGAAACTCCAACTATGCAGCTCTCCCTCTTTATATTATGTCATACCGTCTATTCAAAAAGTCAAAAAAACTATGTGTTCCTAAGACTACAGATGTAAGCTCCATATATTCATTAAAGGAAAAACTTAATAACAATATCGACAAAATTTGGTTAGCAAACGTTAGTTTATAGCATAAAGCAGCATTTTTTTTATATCCGCCTGCTAACAAATTTCAACATGCCGACTTGCATGAAATTAAAAATTTTTGAATTTCGTTAATTAACAACGCATTATTACTGCCATCAACATCATCACATTCTATAACAGAAATTCCATCTACACCCGATTCCACAATACAATTTTCATTTGTAGAGAGTAGCGTTTCAAAGACATAGAACCTTCAACTTCGTCCCAATTCCAAAAAGATATTAATTTCCTTTTTTCTGAATTGATCCCAAACTATAACTTAACCAATTCCTAATTCTCCCGCAGAGAAATAGAATTGTACTGCAAGGAAAATGTTATCCTGAGTGAAGAATTTGATATAATCAGATGGTGGAAATCAAATGAGAAGTCTTTTAAAAACCTTTCCAAAATCGCAGTGCAAATTCATGCCATTACTGCTAGCAGTGCAGCAGTGAAAGAGCATTTTCATTGGCTGGAAATGTTATTACAGATAAAAGAAAACGTCTAGGACCAAAATCTGTAAATAGCTTACTATTTCTTCATTCATGTTTTAAAAGATTTTAAAGAATAAACATAAAATTGCCTTAATATTAATTAAAAGTAAAAGAATAAAATTTTTAAGTTGTTTAGTTTAAATAATAATTATATGAATGAATAAATTTTTGAGTTTTTACTTAAACAAAATGTCCTGCTTTTTATTTACTGTCTATTTTTGCATCATGACATACATACATTAAAAACAACTGTGATTTAAAATAAAACAAGTAAGAAAGCTATATTCGGCTGGACCGAATCTTAAATACCCTTCACAAAACTAACGTATTTTCGGTACCAAAAAGTGTTCAAGTTTACCAAAAGTTCAGTTTCTTGAGAAATCTGTTTTCGCTATATCTCGGCTATAAATGGACTAATGTTAAAAAAAATTTTGTTTTTATAAATAGATCAACAATTATTAATAATTAAAAGCTTATATATTCATCACTGATTGTAAACATATTGCATATTGAAATGGTACTGAAAGCATTCTATTCTTTTGTAAAATGTTTTTTGCCACAATGAAAAAAAAGTTGTTTCAGAATTTACTTTCTGCCACCAAAAATTAAAAACCTACCAAAATTTAATAAAAAACGCACCACGCGTCAACTAAGGAATTTTTCGCACCATGAATTTTAAAAGCACCCAAAATGTCGCGAAACGCGCCAAGTTGACAACGCTGTATATAAGCTTTAATAACTTGGTATAAAATACCAAAATTATTAATAATCATTGATCTCTTTATAAAAACAGAATTCACAAAGTTAAAACCAAGGTGAATTGACTACGGGTAGTCGCATTAGAAAATGCTCACCGGGTGAATGCCAATGACTCAAAACAAAACTCAAAGTATAAACAAGAATTAAGCAAATGATAAACAACGATTCACCTCGCCGGCAAATAGATTTGTTACAACCTGCTTGGAACAGGCATCATTCAAATGAAACTTTACGTCATATGGTAGTACTTTTATAGAGCAATTGAGAATTTTTAAAATTTGTTTGCTTAAACTGATTCAGTTTGCACCAGTGATGGAAAGGTTGGTACGATCGTACTTTTTCCGACATTTAGTCATTTGTATATTGTAATTGTTTTGTGTATTTGTCCCGTGGTAGCGCTGAATTTATTATGTTCTATTTTTTGTATCGTAACAGGATTTTTATGTATTTAGTGTTAACTATTAAAGTCCATCAAAAAAAATGTACTTGCAAAATATAAGTGAATTAAAGCGGTTGTTATTTTGAAGCGGGTTTTCAAAATTAATTGCTTATTAAATTGCTTATTAAATTGCTTATTAAATCATAACTTGTTTGATTTAAAAGTGTTCCTAAGTATAAGTTTCTTACTTAGGATTCGTTTGTGAATTTTAAATTATTAAATTCGCGATACCTTAAAATATATTAAGGAAAAAAACTAGTAGGTAAACTGAACCTTTTATGTATTGATTTATGGTTTTAATAATTTTTTTTTTTTGTTTTCATAAAGATTTTTTTGCTGTTTAATAAAAACGTACTTTCAGAAAAAATTTTTGATACCGCAATGAAAATCACATATCCCATCACTGGTTTGCACACAAGCGTTTATCCATGTGTATGCATGCAAATGTGTGTGCGGGTTCTTTAAATGCAGTGTTACCATATTCTTCTTTCCGTACTACACGCGACACGTAATTTCATATACCTTTTGTACAAATAGTATTAATAACGCAAAGTACATATTTATCACATTAACATACATATGTATTAGGATAGGTGAAATAATTTTAAATGTAAAGATAAAACATTCTATCGCCTTTTGTGATGATAATATTATACATTTAGAGGTATATTCATAAAAAATTAAATGAATTTGAAATAGATTTTAGAAAATTTTGTATGAAATAATTGACTTAAAACACATTTTAAATTCATTTGAGTTTTATAATTTGCCCATTATTCATTAATTAGAATTACATATTTTAATTGTTTCTGATTAAAAAACAAATTTTGTCGCAAATGAATTTGAATGTGGGTGGTTTGATGCAAGATTTCTGAATTTGAGTTGATGCTTTAGTAATAAAATATTTTAATCTCTACCATATTACAAAACTATATCAATTAGATAAATTTTCGCATATGGTAACTCAGAGTAAATATGAGCCACGTGTAAAATGTTTCTATGTACATAAAAAGAGAGATGCCTAATGTATTTAAACTGAAGATAATCGATTTTTCTTGACGTGAAAATTTTACGACTTGTTGCATAGACCGAAACTTTATAACTATATTTTAAGAAAATAAGTACTTATACCCTAATCTTTATGTGTGGATAGAACTGGATAATGTAATTTTTCATTAAAACTTGTTATCGTGTGTGTTTTGTAAATGTGCACTGGTTTATTTGGTTTTATTTCTTAATAAGCATTTATTTGCATCAAATATTATGTTAAATTATATTAATATTTTATTTTATTATTGTGTTTAGCTTATCTTAATTTATATATCTTCATATGAGGAAATAAATGTGCATACATATATGATGTTACGAAAACAGTAACT
This sequence comes from Eumeta japonica, assembly GCA_005406025.1. Classification (NCBI taxonomy): domain Eukaryota; kingdom Metazoa; phylum Arthropoda; class Insecta; order Lepidoptera; family Psychidae; genus Eumeta; species Eumeta japonica. Next base: position 3,280 of record BGZK01003501.1, read on the forward strand.
GAGTATGCAACTTTTTATGATTTGAAAGTACAAATACAATTCGCGTAACACTTTTGCTTTTTAAAACATAATTTTATGATTAATTATTTTATTATTTGAACTTTTTCTTATGTATTAAATTTTACTTTGTTGTTTTATAGCAATATAAAAAATACATAATTTGAAAAAAAAGTCATCAAAAGGTTTCATCAATATGAGAAAATTTAAAAGGGGCATCTGGCAGCGCTGTTATTCTGTGGAATGTAAAAGCATACTTGTGACTACTAATTATACATACATACATATGTATGTATGTATGTATGTAAGAAAGAAAACTGTAATAAATGGTTTATTTTTATAAAACCTGTATGTATACCACAAAGTATCATGAGATTCGATGGCTCAGGCGGTTGAATGGTCTGCACTAAAGCCGTTGTGTCTCTGGTTCGAATCTCACTTAACTCTATTTTGCAATTTTTTTTTAAACAATAGGATATAAAAGGTTTATATTTTCTTTATCTCTGAACCGATTTCAATATTTTTTATTTTTGGACTCTAATGACCATGCTAAATAATAAAATTTTATTCCAACTTTAAAACTCAAGAAAAAAAAATAAAAATCTCATACAAAATGTGCGAAATTTTCGAGGTGGTCTCAGATTTTGGCCTATATCTCAGAACTGGGTGGACCGATTTTGCTGAATTTAAATAGCGATTCCTCGTGGACAATATGCAACATATTAGTGAAAGAACGAAGTTTCTAAGTCAAATAGTTTTCTCAGAAACTTGATTTCAACAACTCACAGACGGACAGACGGACATCGCTCAATGGTCTTCTTTTTTATGCTGATTCCAAATATATATACTTTATAGGGTCGGAAATGAATATTAAAAAAATTACAAACGGAATCACAAACTTAGATATACCCTTACACAGTATGTGAAGGGTATAAAAACTTTCCTTTGTTCTTCAATGTTATTCAAAATTTTGTGTGTTGAGTTGAAAAGGCAAGCATACGAGTTAGATTGCCTTAAAATGAGCAATATATATTGTTAACACATATACTTATTCAACTAAGTGAATGAACGTTTGTCTTGACGTAAATAATATTTAATTTTAATTTTTTTATGCTTATTAAGCTTTAATTTAGTTAATGAACTTAGTGTATTTCCCTAAATAATATTTGATTTTATGTTTATGATTATTTGCAGTTTTACTTCCTATTATGTCAACATTACAAGACATGCATTTAATTAATTGATTCTTTGTTCAACTTATTTTGTTTTATTTTGTACAAACATATAGTCAGCATTTTCTTTGTAATTAGGTCACTACTAAAAGTTGGTAAAGTACTATAAAAACAGAAATAATAAAAATATTAATCAGAGTGTTTTATATTAATTACAAGAATTAACATTGTTTCATTAAACACTTATTACCTCATGGTTCAAGTGCCTGTGTGGTATCAAAACAAAATAACAACTTCCTTCAGGTTACATGTGCCTGTAAGGAATCATTTATTTCATGTTACTGATATTATTATTAGTAACATATATAAAAGTTTGAACACGTTTGATTAATTATTTCATCCCCAGTTTAAAGAAGATTATTCTTATGAGTCAACAGATGTGTAAATCATCTGAACCAATAAAGAGCATTTGTTCAGGTTGTTTAAAATGAACAACAAAGAGAGATGTATGAGCAGGTTTGATCATTTGCAAATAAAAGACAAGTTTTTTGTGCCTTTGATATTGTTGAATGGGATTTTAATCAACAAGGATTTCTCTAATACTAATTATTAGCAAAACCTATATCATTCCTATACTCTTCTACGGATATGAAATTATTGCAAAATAGTGGCAGTGCAGACCACCGCAAATTAAAGGTGGTATATAAAAATATATCAAGATATGTTTACAAAAGGAACGATACAATCATATTTAAACTTATGTTTATCAAATCTATCATATGAAATCTGAGGATCTTCTTAAATTTAATGTCTTATTTTCATTCAGAAAGTAATAGTATCCAAGCAATCATCATATATCTACAATAGATTTATATTTGGCAGAACAATAATTCAAGTAAAATAAAAGAGCCTCGTATCCCAACGACAATTTTTAATGCCCACAATAAGTCTTTGGAACTCACTACTTATTATCACTAAGCACTATTACCTATATTATTTTTTTTTTTGTGTAAAGCCTTCAGATAAATATAAAAAAAATAGAATTCTTTATAGGTTTTTTTTTTTTGCTGTATTCTTTGAATTTTTGGTGAGGTGCAGCTAGAAGTAATATGTATTTTTAAAAACACGCTAGGCCTTAGGATGGCATAAAAATTATTTATTTCTAGCTTTGCGATTTAAGCTAGCTATAAAAATTTCTCTATTTGGCAACGTTCTCAAAGAAAAATGTATTTTTTCTGGTGTTCTACACTGGTGTTCCGTACTACACTCAAAGTATATTCCTTCAAACAAATATAACTATAGAGTAGATGCTTTTGTAAAGTTGTTTTCATAATAACGAAATAATCCACAAAAAAAAGAACAAGTAAGAAAGCTATATTCATTGGCCGAATCTTAAACACCCTATAAAACTAACGTCAATGTACACACACTTAGATATTCAGTAAAGCAAATTTTTTGCTACCAAAAATGGTTTTAATTCATTTACATCTCTAAATAATTGAAAATTGGTTTTAATCCGTATTTTTACTTTCCGCTAATAATTGTTTTGTTTTTTTACAGGCCAATTCCTCAAAAATAGGCTTTCGGTATATCTCGGTTATATGGACCGGTGTATGCAGATATCCATATATCACACACAGATTCAGTTCGATATCAACATATGTTCTGGTTTACCAAGAAGTCCAATCTTTGCAATTTACTATATCTCGGCTATATATAGACCGATGTCAAACAATTTGTTTTGCTTTCAAATATCAGTATTTCACTACCGCAGGTTCATCTCGGTTCAAAAAAGTAAAATTTCATGTGAAATCGGTTTCCACCACTTCTCGGCTCTATATGTACATACATGGGCCGATGTAAAAAAATTGTCTTTTTATTTGCTTTCAGATTTCTAACTTACGTGGGACAATTTCGGTACAAAAAAGTATTCTTGTTCTCCCAAAAGTTCAATTTCTTGAGAAATTCAGTTTTATAGATGTCCAAAATAATTTTTGCTTTCAGACACTATATTTGTCTATTCAGGTATTTTCGAGGGTACAAAAAAGTGTTCAGGCTTAAAAATTCCAATTTCTTGAGAAATCGGTTTTCGCTATATCCCGACCGATGCCAAAGAAAAACTTATTTTTTGCTTTCAGATATTGATTTTTTATGACTTCATGCTCATTTTGGTGTTAGAACGTGTTCCAGTTCACCTAAAAGTTGAATTTCTTGAGATATCGGTTTTCGCTATATATCGGCTATATATGGACCGATGCCCAAAATTTTTTTGTAAAATCTATTTTTACTACGTGAACCATTAATGAATTAAAAAGTTTAATTTCTTAAAGAAATCGGTTTTAACTATATCCTGACAATAAACCGATATGTAAAAAAAGTATTTTTGCTTTCAGATATCATTTTACGCTTCATGCTCATTTTGGTGTTGGAACGTATTCCAGTTCACCTAAAAGTTCAATTTCTAGAGATATCGGTTTTCACTATATCCCGGCTATATATGGACCGATGCCCAAAAAAATTGTTTTTGCTAAAAAAATCTATATTTTACTACCGTAGACCCATTTCTGAATTAAAAACCTTCTTGAGAAATCGGTTTCAGCTATATACCGACTATATGGACCAGTGTCCAAATAAACTTATTTTTGCTTTCAGATATGGATTTTTTACGACTTCATGCTCATTTTAGTGTTAGAACGTGTTTCAGTTCACTTAAAAGTTCGATTTCTTAAAATATCGGTTTTCCCTATATCTCGGCAGTAGTTCACTACTGTATGTTTTCTTAGCACAAAAGGCGTTTTAATTCATTAAACCCTCCGATTTCTTCAGAAAGCGGTTTTCGCTATATCTCAGCTATATATGGACCGATGTCGAAAAAGTTTTTTCGTCACTAATTTGTAAGTCAAATCCGAATATTTTCTTTAAATCAAAATTTTCAAAATTTCCATACAAATGCAAATTTTTCCGAGGTACCTCCGGTGTTTCGATATATCTCAGCTATTCGTGTACCGATTTTGCTGAATTTTGATAGCGCCTGTCCGCACGATGATCTGAGATTGGCGTTAAAATTAAGTTTCTAATTTTATGGTTTTCTGAGAAACGGTATTTCAACTTACTACAGACAGACATACGGACAGACGGACATCGCTCAAATAACTTTTCTATTGATGCTGATCAAGAATATATATACTTTATAGGGTCGGAAATGAATATTGAAAAATAAAGCGGAATCACAAACTTACACTGACCTTACCCCAAAGTATAAAATCTAAATTTTTAGGGATTAGAGCATAAACACTTACCTTTTAGTAGTAATTTTTCCAAACAAATTTCTTACAGGATAATAAATATTGCTTCAAATAAAGAAAAGAAGATTTTGCAAATCCATCTTTGCTGTTAGCAAAACTGTGCACATCTTTTTAAATATCTTGAATACATGCAAGGAAAGAACATGGTTATGGTCACCTCGATCATTCTTATTCCTATTTGCCAAATGTATTTGCCTTAACTAATTTTTATGGTCTAATACTTTGAACATATTTTTGCTGCTTTTTTCAAATTCACGACTATAATGTAAGATGATAGTTTAAACTTAAAAATGTTACCTGGCTCTGCCAAACATTTGAATTGAGGAAAATGTTTGCTACTATAATATTATATTTTAATGCAAACAATTAACAACAACAAAATCTCCCACTTCAACTTGATTTTGAAAAAGGAAAGACGAGTCAATTTTTCAGACAAAATTGCAAGATGAAATATCTAGGAGTGTAAACAATTCACAGTTTACAATATGAAATAGACATTAATATAAAATTAATGTTTTAAAATTTATTTATTAATATATACTTAAATTCCTTCATGTGCATTGTTCGCATTCGCATATACGAACTATTCCATGGTTTTTCTATTTGCATTCACTAAAATGCATGCGAATATTTAAGCAAATGCTTATGTGTCAAAATAAAAGATCTAGCAGCTTTTTACGAAAATATATTATAGCAAATACCAAAACGGGAAAATAATTTGAGCAAGCACACACGCATTTGTATGTATTTATGTAAAATTAAAGAATCCATAATATTATATCTCAACAATTATGAAAAATTTGTATATCTCATGGTGAATGAAAAATTCCAAATCATAATTGTAACAATTCTAAGACCTTTCGAAGAGCGAACAGTTCCTAGCAGAAACAGTTATTTTGTGAATTTTTTCTTAAAGTGACGTTTGGGCTTCAAATGTTAACAGAGCTGTTTACGTTTTAGTTTACCTGAATGGCGTTTGCTTCTTTTAACTAGCGATTCAGTATATTATGCTGGCATTAAATGTTTAACAAAAGGTAAATAAAGCAAAAATTGTATAATCAGGTAAAAATAATGGAATTGGTGATCATATATGTAAATAAGTTTAACTTTATAACAGTGAAAGCAAAACTCTAATACTAATACTCTTTCCGTTTATTTTAGCAACATACATATATGTACATAAATACATGTATTAGTGTTGTTCACACTGAATTTGTTACTTGTTTTGTGGTAAAATGAGAAAATCTTCACTGTACCTACTTGTTTAATTATTGTTTTTTTAAAAAGTTCAATCTTAGATTCAGAAAATTGCAAAATAGCAAGTATTATTATATTATAATAATCAGATGTGATTAGCTTTAACAAAATTCACTAATTGCCTTCAGGATATGCATGCATATATGTAGGCGCACAAAACAACACACCTCCATCCATGTATCATGTACAGCAAAACAAATGTTTATTTTCCTTTGTATTAGTACGAAACCAAAATATTCATTTAAATGTTCAGTTAGTTCTGTGAAACCCCGTTTATTTGAAATCTCGTTTATTCATTCTCGTTTTCCTCAAATGTTTGTTCTATTTTCTAGCAAATAGAGGAATTTTTGTACGGTTTTTTCCTGTGTTTTTGTGTTTCGTGTGTTTTTGTTAACATGAATAAAGTAGACTTTGTATTCAAAGGAACGAGCACGAAAACTTATTTATTCAAAAACAAACAGAAATCTTCATGCGTACTCGTGCAGATGTCTATATGTACATAAAGCCGAAATATAACGAAAATCGATTTCTCAAGAAATTCAACTTTAATGTGAACTAGAACACTTTCTAATACCGTAATGGGTATTGTAGTAAAATATAGATATCTGAAAACGAAAAAGAATTTTTGGACATCACTACATATAAAGCCGAGATATAGCGAAAACCGATTTCTCAAGAAATTGGACACTTTGGTAAACCTGAACACTTTTTGGTACCGAAATAGACTTACAATAGACAAATATAGATGTCTGAAAGCCAAAAAAAATTTTTTTGACATCGGTCCATATATAATGGAGATAGTCGCTAGTGAAATATCCTTGATTCTAATTGTTCGACCTTTGTTATTAATAGAACTTGCTTTTCCTTGAGCTTAAGATCACTTAATCCGTTTTATTTATTATATTCAATATTTCGATACCCCCTTATGTATCTTCAGGAATTTTATGAAAAAACGAAAACATAATGTAAAATTCCTGAAGAAGATACACAAGGGGGTATCGAAATATTGAATACAATAAATAAAACGGATTAAGTGACTTTAAGCTCAAGGAAACAATAAAATGCAAGTTCTGTCGGTAGTGAAATATAGATATTAGAAAACCTAGATATAGCGAAGTTGGATTTTTGATAAGCTAGAACATTTTTGCACTGATTTCTACCTATAGTGGTAAAATATGGCTATCTGGGGCGTACCTTGGTTTACGTTGCGTAAAAAACACTATTTATTTAATATTAACCACAGGAAAAAATGTACTTTACAAAAATTTTTTAAAACTTTTCGTTTTAAATTGCATATTTTGCTTTGTTTTGGCATTTAATATTCTTTTTCTTTGTCGTTGTTCACTTTGTGGTGATAGGGTTGCTTCTTTTACAAATAATTTGCGAAAGCATTTGCGTGAGTCATACAGTGCAAAATTCAAATCGCAGTTACGGAGCACATCGAACATGTTTTCTCATCGCAATAGAGATTAACCCCCCTAAAAGCAAAAAAAAATTTTTGACACGTTCTAATACCAAGATGAGCTTGTAGTCATCAAAAATAGATATCTGAAAACAAGAAATAATTTTTTTTTTTTTTTGAAATCGGTCCATACATAGTTGGGATATAGCTGAAATTGATTTCCATGAAGTCGGGCGGTTTAGTAAACTAAAACGCTTTTACGTGCTCAAAACATACGTGATAGTAAGCTACGGCTATTTAGAAGTAAACAAAAATATTGTAGGACATCGGTCCACATATAGCCGAATATAGCGAAAACTGGTTTACAAGAAATTGACTTTTGGTAACCTGAGGCACTTTCGGTACCGAAATAAACCTGTAATAGACAAATAAAGATGTTTGAAAGCCTGAACAGGTTTTGGTACCGAGAATTACCTGAAATAGACAAATATAGACGACTGAAAGCAAAAAACAAATTATTTTGGACATCGGTCCAGAAATAGCCGATTTATAGCAAAAACCGATTTCTCATGAAATTGAACTTTTGATTCCGAAATGGCCTACGGTAGTAAAATATAGATTTTTAAACTGCTTATAGACAAGTATAAATGGCTGCAAGTAAAAAGAAAAAATTTTGAACTTCGGTCCATATATATATAGTCGAGATTTACCAAAAACTGATTTCTCAAGAAATTGGACTTTTGGGAGAACAATATCACTTTTTATACCGAAACGGACCCACGTAACTTAGAAATCTGAAAGCAAACAAAGAAAGTATGCACGTACGTACATACATATATATTCGAGAGGTGGTGGAAACCGATTTCACAAGAAATTCTACTTTTTTGAACCGAGATGGACCTGCGGTAGTGAAATATTGGTATTTGAAAGCAAAACAACAAATTGTTTGTCATCGATCTATATATAGCCGAGATATAGCGAAATCTGATTTTTGCAGAAATTGGACTTTTGGTAAACCAGAACATTTCTTGATATCGAATTAAATCTGTTGCGACAAAATATGGATATCTGAATGCAAAAAAAAATTTCCATATAGCCGAGATTTAGAAAGCCTATCTGTCTATTGGTGGAATGTGCAAAATGCGGATTAAAAACGATTTTCAAGTATTTATACACGTAAGCGAATTAAAACGATTTTTGGTGGCAAAAATTATTTGCTTTCACTGAATATCTAAGTGTGTGCACATTGACGTAAGTTTTATGAAGGGAATTTAAGATTCGACCCAGCCAAATATAGCTTACTTGTTTTTTTTTTTTAATTCTACTTCCTTTGGCTGGACTTAAAATTCTTTTTACTAAAGGAAACACCTTTTTTGTAATATATATACACAGATGAATTGAATTAAAACTTAAATAAAATATTTTATATAAGAGCGTTTTGGTCGATTGATTCAAATTTGATTTATGAGCTAGCTAGAGTAGCTGAACTACTATCCTAAGTTTAACAGTAATAAAAGCAATTATTATAAGTAAATACAAAATAGGATTTTAAAAACTGATTTTAAGTATTTAGACACGTAAGCAAATTAAAATTATTTTTGGCGTCAGAGTCCCGTTTCTGTATTTCGCATCGAACCTTCTCATATTAAGTGTGAAACAAAAACTCCGTCGTTTCTCTACGTGTGTATATTTGTAGCTCAAAGCGAAGAGTTATTGTAAATTCTGAAATAGGAAATATTTGTTGTATTGAAAATTCAAATAAAATGATACGTCAAAACTGTTCGTGATTGTATTTGTCGTGTAGGTTAAGTTTTCTACCTTGTTACAGCCTCTCACAATCTCGAAAGAATATTTTCATTTGCATTCTAAGCGAAAGAAAACTGATTTCCATTTCTCTAACTAAGTTCTATGCGACAAGTCACTCGAACGACAGTGCGAAAGAAGACGTAAGTGTTTTCATGTAAAATTGCATTTCACAATATTGAAAGTGTTGTCAACATTGCGAACGCAAATGTAAACACATACAAATTTAAGATGATTTAATTTTTAAGTTACATGCATCGTTGGTCACAGGTAGAAACACCCTTATACATACTTTTTCAGATTTGTGTTTCTGGGATACATATGTATGTACATATTTTACCAAAATATTTTAATTAATTAGTAAACATATGTATGTACGTAATACACCAGAGTTGGGCACATGTATCTGAGGCCAACGATATACATATGTTATTCTGAAATAAGCGTCGAACAGGCGAAATTTTACATGGCAGAACAACAACATATGAATTGTTTGTGTTTGTCATACATTACAAATGCCAAATTAACGCGGGATTGAGAACGCGTATCTCTCACTGGTAAACGGTAAATTTTGTATGAAATACAAAACTATTTCTTGATACTTTTGACATTTTGCTTTTGGTTTCTATGTAAACTAGGGTTCATTGACGAACATGTTCATGCAACCCTTTAATATCTATACATAATTCACCATAAATATTACATATACGTACATACAATAAAACGCAATATTGCCACGTACGAAAGAAAGCTTCGCACATAGAAAAGTTCAAGACAAATTCAGAACAAGGTTTATGCTTCCTTACAGAAAATACAACAATAAAAAAAACAACAGAGAACAGAGCAATTCAAATACCCCAATTGTCAAAATAAGCAATTAGAAATGTGGAACCAAACCAAACATTTGAGAACGAAATTTGAGAACTTGGGTAAGAGAGTTGTTGTTAAATTCGCCAATGCATCCACCTTATAATGAATTTGCTTCGGAAAAATCCAAATTGATTCGAATTCGAATGACTGGCTTACATTTGCTTAATGGCGTTTTCTTTTCTGCCAAAAATGCTACCCTCATGCTACACTTTGCTGTTTATCATGTTCTTTTCTAAAACCTGATACATTTACAAAAGATATAGCGTTCTTTTCTACACATGCTGCATGTAAAACTGGCAGAAAATATACCTGATCCTACACTCAAGTTGACTCGAGGTGTATGTAGATATTGCCCTTTTATCATCTTTGTTTTTCGTTGTTATACATTTTTATGCAACTAAAAAATTTTTTATTATTCATTTATTTGCAATTATTGAAATGGAAACAAATTTTATATTCCATGTTTATAATTTTTATTTAATAAAAAAGCGACTAAGATCGTCGGTTTGGCGAAAACGTTATGATCTAATTGAAACACGTGTACACTTATGACAAATCGTGTTCTTTTATGATCGTTTAGAGTACCACTACTTAGGGCCATTATTATAATTTACTGATAACTATCAGGACTTTGTCAACCGTATCTTTCAGTAAGTTTTCATAATTTGATCTCTAATACTGACTGTAATTGAAAAGTATGTAGAGATCTTTAGTTCAAATGAATTTAGTTCAATGAGATCTTCAAATCATAAAATCTTATTGAGATATATGACTAACAAAATCCAATTGATAGTTATCAGCAAGTTGTAATAATGGCCGTTAAGGGTGCTGGTAACCAACTGCTTATTCTGTAAATCGCTAAAGCTAAATCTCTATCGCTGAAAATCTTTAAATTCTGTCGCTTTTAGCGACAAATAAAAATTCTGCAACTAAAGTTTCTTAATTTGGCAATATCTTGAAATGGAATTCGTCGTAATTTTAGCTTTTTATTTCATTGCTAAAATTGTTTAATTTTGTATTATCTAATGCCAAAAGTTCACTAAAATTTTAGCAATGAAATAAAAGACGGACGAGTTTAATTTCATGATATAGCCAAATAAAACAAGGATACAGAATTTTTCGTTACTAAGTCGCTAAAAAATTTATAGATTTTTAGGAGGGACCCTGCAGTAAAACATATCACATGCATGACAGGTAACATATTATCTGAAAGAAAACGCCATAAGTTTTCTTTCGATATTGTGAAAGAGACTGTTATACTATGTTCACATTTATGCGTTTTCGTCTCATTCGTGTTTAAAACTTAAACACGACGAGTTTTGTATGTTTACCATATATTAAAGTGTTTTGTTAAACATCTGAAATGACATTTTTAGATTTAAACATCTCGATAAACACGAAACTGACCGCATGTGTTAAGAAGTGTTTCAGTGCGTTTTAGTAACTCTGTGATTTTCTGTGACATAAGTAACTGACATTACTTAAAATAATTATTCAAAAAATATAAAATTCTTTATAAAACTAAATTCCAAACTAAATAAATATAATGTTTCCTATCCTTCTATGCTATTTTATTTGCTTTTTCTATACTTTTTATACCTTTGAATAGGTCATTAATATTGATAATACTATTATTAATAAAACTGTATTATGCTGATGATTTTATTTTTTTTTAATTTCATTCATTTCACAACTTTTATACCTTCACATACTGTGTAAGGGTATATATAAGTTGTGATTCCGTTTGTAATTTTTTCAATATTAATTTTCGATCCTATAAAGTATATATATTCTTGATCAGCGTTAATAGAAAAGTTATTTGAGCGATGTACGTCTGTAGTAAGTTGAAACGCCTTTTCTGAGAAAACCATAAAAGTTAGAAACTTAATTTAAACGCCAATCTCTTAGATCATCATACAGACAGGTTGCTATTGAAATTCAGTAACATCGGTTTACGAATAGCTGAGATATATCTGAAAAACCGAAGGTACCTCGAAAAAAATTTGCATTTTGTATGGAAATTTAAAATTTTTATTTAAAGTAAATATTTGGATTTGACTTAGACATTTGTGACGAAAAAATTTTTTCGACATCGGTCCACATATAGCCGAGATATAGCTAAAACGATTTCTGAAGAAATCGGAAGGTTTTATGAACTAAAATGTTTTTGTGCTAAGAAACACATACAGTAGTGAACTACCGCCATTCTAAAGTAAAAATTTTTGGACATCGGTCCATATATAGCCGAGATATAGCAAAAACCGATATTTCATGAAATTTAACTTTTTGGTAAGCCTGAACACTTTCTTACACAAAAGTGGGCATGTTGTCGTAAAAATAGATATCTGTAAGCAAAAATTTTTTTTGAACATCGGTCCATATATAGTCGGGATATAGCTAAAACCGATTTCTCAAGAAGTTGGGCAGTTTTGTAAACTAAAACGCTTTTTTGTGCTAAAAAAACACATATGACAGTGAGCTACAGCTATTTAGAAGTAAAAATTTTGTGGACATCGGTCCGTATATAGCCGAGATATAGAAAACCGATATGTCAAGAAATTTAACTTTACGACCTGGAACACGTTCAAACACCCAAATGAACATGTAGTGCAAAATAGATATCTGAAAGCAAAAAATAATTTTTTTTGGGCATCGGTCCATATATAGTCGGGATATAGTTAAAACCGATTTTTCAAGAAATTAAACTTTTTAGCTCAGAATTAAGCCTACGGTAGTAAAATGTAGATTTTTTAAGTAAAAAAATTTTTTTGGGCATCGGTCCATATATAGCCGAGATATAACGAAAACCGATTTCTCAAGAAATCGGCTTTTATAAGCCTGAACACTTTTGTACCGAAAAATACCTGAAATAGACAAATATATATTTTTTTGACATTGAATTTGACATTGAATTTAATAAAATAATATAAGATTGAAACACCATTTTCAAGCATTTAGACACGTAAGAGAATTAAACTATTTTTGGTGGCAAAAATTATTTGCTTTTACTGAATATCTAAGTGTGTGTACATTGACGTTAGTTTTGTAAAGGGTATTTAAGATTCGGCCCAGCCTTACTTGTTTGTCATAATGGTTATTTTTATTGTTTGTGTTTAGAATAATGGTTATTCTTAACTAAAATATTTTTTGTTGATATAATGGTTGCTTATATTAAAAAAAAATTTGTGTTCTTATAGTTATTAGTTACGGCAACCAAAATAATATAAATATTACGACTTTTGTTTAACATTTTTGGTCTGAAAAAGGAAAATAATAATTTCCGTCTCCTGGTTTATACACATGTACTTTTCAGGATTCCTGCTTTAAAACTCCTGTAGATCTACAAAACTTCTTAAAAAAAATAGCTATACGCAAAGATCAGAAATAATTTTCATTTGGTTAGGGGTAAAGTTCTCCTTAAGCCAATACATTCTAGTAGTACCATGTACGTGCTTTAGTATCGGTTTTCATTCAATTTGTGATTGAAACATACATACATACATATGTGCTGATTCATAAACCAAAGATTTTGCTCTTCAAAAAAATTTACCCTGTTAAGACAAAATTGCTCATCCATAATTTAACACCGCTGTTTGTTTAATTGATTGGATGAAATTAAATCAATTGTTAATAACCCAAAGAGAATTTTATAAAATAAAATTGGATTGCGATACTACCAACTTGTTTGTTAAATAAAATGTCTCACCCACAGCTTTTCGGTAACTCTGTATAGCAGCATTTGTATTTTCACTTCCATAAATTCATGACCCATTAAAGTCCAAGAAGCAATATTTAGGATTTAATTTAAGAGCACGTTGAAAATATGTAATGGCTATAAAGTGATCGCATCGTATGCCAGTAATTGCCTTCAAAGTACAAAATTCGATTTTTCCGGATAAAAACATTATTTATCTATCTACCTATAACGCAACAAGTTTCTGGCCGATATTTGTTAATGCCCTCTACCTGCCAATTGCGCCATTTCTGTTTTCAATTCTTTAACGAATAAAGATTTGAATAAGTATCCATATTGTCTAAACGATAAGGATCAGCTTCTTGTAATGTTTGAAAATTTCTATTGCTTTATCAACATCTAAAATTGAATTTGAAAAGATTTTATTGAAAATTCTAGTTATTTCTTTATGAATTACTTTTGTTGTGATACGCCAAAAGCCATTTGTGAAGTAACATAGACACATTTACCAAAACCAGCTGTTTGAAGATCTTCATACGCCTTAATACCTTCGTCATTTAAATACATTTCTATATATGTATGGGCCACAAAAAAATGTTTCATCCAGTGACCACCTAAATGAATATTCTGCAATTTCTCCTTTTCTTTAATCAAAGGAGCTAGCTCCACGTATGAGCCCCATAGCATAGGAGCTGAACGTATTGATTGCATTAAAACTTCCTGCGCAACTTGAGTAAGATCAACAGCTTTTAACACAACACCATACAAATACATGCTATAACCATCCAAACGACCCTGGATACTCGGTTTTAAAGTGGCCAATAGATCTGCCAAATCTTTAACATGTCCAGAATCATTTAAATTTGATTGGTCAGTTGTTGAATCTAATCTACGTTTCTCGAGACCCATATAGGTGGCATACAAGTAGAGGAATCTAGGAACCGCCGATTCAGCATTGCGAACCATGTATGCAGCGCGGTCATACTCTCGTACATCAAAATAGCACTTGGCTAAAAAATAGTTATCGTATTCCGCTGGAGCTATATCCTGCAACATCACCTCACTGAAAACAAATTTTTCACTATTTGCATCAATATCCACCAATCCATGGTTCATTTCTGCCAACCATTTGGAACTGTGCAATAAGCCCCGTTTTTGGCATTCAACTATGCCTCGGCGAAGTTCGCTACATCTTCTAGAGGTACGTTAAAATATTCATCCTCCATATCGCTCTGTTTAATTTCCACAGGCTATTTTCAAAACACACCGTTATACCAAAACAAATTGGCCATGCAAAACCAAATTTATTTGTATACTTCCTCATGTAAATTTATTCAGCTGTCAGACACAAGTCGAATAAAACTATTGTCGGCGGCAGATATTCTATGCTGTGGCGGCTCATCCAAGGTGAATCAATTACAAAATCGCCATAAAACCAAGGCGAATTCACTATATAGGTCCTTGTCAGCGCATTTGCTTATCGGCTGCTTGGACCCAATTGTCAAATTTTGTTTATTTTTTTAACTTTGTTTGTTTTGGTCTTAAGTTTTGTTATTCCTAACAAGGTATTTCTCTTAAAAATTAAGTTGCGCCTAAACATTTTTAATTTTATATTGTTTAACTTGTGGTACTACAATTCAGCTCCCGCCAAAGTATTAATGTAAAAAAAAAATTAATTTGTGCATGCAGTGAAAGTAGTGTTTTTTTTTCAAATAATATATTGTGGCTCAAAAAAATTCCAATTGGAAAATTGTTTAAACAAGTAAGAAATTTTTTTTGCTATTAATGAAAAATGTGTGTAAATGTGAAAAGTTTTAAATTTTAGCAAATTATATTGTGTAAAAATAAAAAATGAAAATGCGTTGTTCTGTGTGCAAGAATTATTGGAATGTTAAATGGCATTTTTGCGGGTTCCTAACCACAAGAAAGAGCGAAAAAAGTAGCGTGATATCTGCGGAGTCAGCCTCTCTCCAAATAACCGCATATTACATAATTATTCAATTAAATATGCATCTAAATTCTGTGATAAAATAAATATTTCCTATACATACATATGTACATTAAACAGAAAATGTTTTATCTTTATGCATTTATTAGGGGCATACCAAATAATTTCTCCCATGATTGTGCAATTGAGTTCAAGCACGTTTTTGCATTTTCATCCAAGAAATTTATAATAAAAGTGTTGGTAGCACAACGCTCAACCTCAACTTCGACATGAATTACATAACACACAATTCAATATCTGATAGCCTTTTTTCACTTATTCACATCTTAGAGAAACGCGTGGAAGATGTTGAAAATGAAAAAAATGTGTTTACATTTGTAACATCTTTCATCTGTCAAAATAAAAATTTGCACGCATTTGAGCAAATATTGTTTTAGAATCACATGGGGCTTTCTGGGACCATTGTATACGCGTATGTTTCTTCTTTGCTACAAAAAAATCAAGCATTTATTTATTTTAAAACAAATAAATTCAAATTTACTTACATTGCTCTGAACTGCTCATTTTGAATTTTTTTGACGCTTGTATTTTTTCTTAGTGATGGTATGTGTTTTCTGATAGGTTTATTTAAATTTTCTAGTGATGACACCAAAATTATCGAAAGCGTAAGATGGAACCAGGATACACTTAATAAGGTAGCCTCGTTAGCTGAACCGTTACTCACCTGCTTTTCTCCAAATGTCAAAAGTTGTTTATTTTCATTTATTTTTTTTTGTTTACACTTTTGTTTTATTTACATTTTTTGTACGCGCCAAGAATTGTGAAAATTTTTCGATTGTGAACAAATAAGAGTTAAGTATATAAATACCAAAATAAATAATAAAATGGTGCGTATTTGTGCTGTGTGCAAACTAAAATTATTTAAAGGAGGCGGAACTATGTTTTGTGTTCCAAAAGATGAAGTTACAAGAATAAAGTGGGGTGAAATTTGCGGAGTTAAATTTTCAAGCTCAGCGAAAATTTGCCCAAAACATTTTTTACCTTCCAGCATTATAAATGTTGGAGGAGGCTTACATCTTCTTCCAAATGCTGAACCATTTGTTGGGCAGTTGCCACAAAGATGTATTGTAACACAGTAAGTAACCCTTAGTGCTGGTTGTTTTATTTATATGCATATACATATGTAGGTATGTTTTAGCATTTAATATTGCATACATATGTATATTTTTAAGGGATGAAAATGTAAATCTTAATATGGAAATACCGTCGTTTGATGACATGCAAAGTTTGCACACGGGTAGTTTAGTGAAACAAGGTTCCAGTCCGCAGTTCATGGATCAATCAACACAAACGGAATATTATCGGACAGAACAAGGAACTCAAACTGAGTAAGTACCTATAATCAATAACTTATACATATAATCGAATAGTTGTTACTACATTTGAAATAATTTTACAGCTTCAGATCTTGTTTTTTATATAAAAACAATTGTTAGTCTTAGCGAAATATCAAAAGTGAATTATATAAAAATATTTTTTATATTAAAAAACAAGAGCTGAAGCTGTAAAATTGTTTTAAACACATATAACTATTTTCAAGGCCAGCTAAAATAGATATATATGTAGTTGTTACTATATTTTTTTTATTAATGTTACAAATGTAATGAACAATAAAATAATAATTATTTAAAGTAATTAAGTTGATGAGTAGATGATAAGTTGATGTAGTAGATTGGGATAAAATGAATTTCTTTTGCTTAAGACCATTCACAGGAAGGGAACAATTGGAAAAAATCCATGAACTGGAAATAAAAATAAAGGATTTAGAAAATCAACTGAAGGACTATGAATCTCTAGCCGATGGGATGAATAAAATTTTCACCAAAGGACAAATCAGAAAAATAATTTCACCAGGCAGAGTGTGTTGGACAAATCAAGACATTTCAAATGCGTTATGTCTCCACGCTGCAGGACCCAGGGCTTATAACCACCTCTATGAAAAGGGGTTTCCACTCCCTCACAAAAAAACTCTACAGCGATGGTGTAAAACTGTAGACGTGAGTGCAGGACTTCTTTCAGCTTCGATGGAAGTAATGCGTCAGGAAAAAGGAAAACTCAGTGTAACTGAAAGAGTCACTGTTCTAGCCTTCGACGAGATGAAAGTGTCAGAAATGTATGCATATGATGCTGTTGCTGACATCGTGGAGAGCCCGAAAAAGTATGTGCAGGTGGTGATTGCTAGAGGTCTAAAAAAGTCATGGAAGCAGCCAATCTTTTATGACTTTGACTGTAAAGTTACACCAGAATTATTGAAGTTCTTAATACAAGAACTTTATAATATGAAATACCCGGTGGTGGTCGTAGTGTGCGATATGGGTCCAAGTAACAGTAAGTTGTGGACGGATCTGGGTGTCACAATAGGTAAGTTAAAATAGAGTTGAGAAATTATCAACATATGGTCACTTTAATATAAAAATGCAATAACTAACTATCTCTTGAAATGTATTTTTGTTTTGTTTTTTTGCATATTTTGTTAGATCATAAGCTATCAAAATAAGCAAATAAAAAACTATTTTGCAAAAAAAATGTTAGAACATTTCCATATGAAAGTGACGATATAAGTAAAATAACGTTACACCAGCGTTCACACACTACACAGCTTCGACGACAAATTATATTGGGTTCAAACAACGTTTTAAGCTCCAATGACCAAATGGTAATTAAAACAAGCTTATAAAATTATAGAATTAAGGCTAAAGTTTAAAGATTAGCATCAATATACAAACTTTAATATACACTTAGTTATATCATATTTTAAATATAAGGTTGGTGTTGGAAACTAGTTTTAAATTAAGAACTAAAATCGGTTGAGCATATTTATAAATACGCCAATTTAACTGTAATATGATTTGTTAAGATAACTACATACACATAGATTTACAACACTGCATTATATACATATTTACAAGCCCTTTTCTAATATTACTAATTTTTTATTTATTTAGATAAACCATGGTTCACCAGCCCAGCTTGTGTTGATGACAAAGTGTTCGTTTTTTCCGATGTACCGCATTTGCTGAAACTAATACGGAACCACTTTTTGGACAGTGGCTTTGTAATCAACAATACGGTTTTGTCTTCGCGAACCATTGTTGATTTGCTTGCTCTGACATCAAAATCTGATTTAAGCATAACATATAAAATAACTGACGAGCATTTGACAGTAAGAGGCGCAGGTAAGTTAAAACTAAGATTTGAGAAAGTTAAGAAGTTACGAAAAACTCCTAGGGAGACAAAAAGTTAAATTAGCAGCGCAACTGTTTTCAAGTACGACAGCAAAAGCTTTAAGAAGATGCTCGGAGTACGAGATTTTTAATCCCATAGAGACAACACTTACTAACAATAAAGGAACCAATCTAACATTTTTTATTTCATTTTTTTTTCTTTCAGCACAAGAGAAGGCTTAGACGATCGCCAGCAGCTATTGTATGTATGCATGTTGAAATAAATTGGGCTGAATTTTTAAATTTAATATGACATCCAATATTATTTTATTTATTGTTAAATATACAAATTAGTTACAACGTATTAAAGTGTTAATAAAAAAATATCTTGTAATAAATTCAATCACAAAAAGTACAACATTATTCCAAGTTGTTTTATATTTTTTTCATATAGAATAATTAATAATTATTCACTTTAAATATATATTTAAAATCCTTTTTTTTTTCTTTTGTACAAAACAAAAATATTTATGCAATCCTAAGATTAAAATTTAAGTATGTATGTATTTTCCTCCAATAAAAAATCTTTTACAACACGTATTTTATTTTATATCCCATAGACTCTGAAATGTAAGTATCAAATTTATTTGTTTACTTTTCTTCATACATTTTAAATCTGCCAAACTTAGGGTGAAGATTAGAGAACTTTCTTTGCTGACTTCCTGGGGTGGAGGGCTAGAGGTATATTGATGATAATGTGGAGGAGGTCCGTGGAGAGTTGAAGGTCGAATACTTAATGTATTCGGCATTAACTGTTGATGTGTATTGTGTTTTTGGGGCCACATAAACAACATCACCGATTTTAATTTGCTTTTCTTTGATCTGCTCATTTGAGTATGAATTTTGTTTGTTTCATTTTACACTTCTAACACTAAAAATATAAAAATAAAGTATTTTAATAAAATGTACTATATTTACACGAAAATATTAAATAATATATGAACGTGATGATATTGTTTGTTTAGTCGGGAATAAAAGGCTATAGCAGCACAATTTGTGAATTAATTTGGCTGGTTGTGGGCAAAACGTAAATAAAACTTTAAGAAACATATTTTATATACACACCGTAAGAATTCATTGGAGAACTGTTTATTTGTTTATTTAAATTTTAATCATTTATTATTTTATTTACAAATTAATTTGTACATTTCTTTATTTTACCAACACACACTTTACAGAAAACATTTTAACTCTGTCAAATATCCATTTGACATTTCCACATTTTGACAGTCGGAAAGTACAAGAACAAAATACATGTAATTTTTCTTGATGTTGTACGGAAGAGGTTACCTGATTAAGTGTATCCTGGATGGAACAAAATGAGAAAGAATCATCTTTACAAGATGAAGAAAGATGTTGATTTTTAGCCATGTGTATTTCTTATGGGGAGATGTTGTCATCTTGCCAAATTGATGAAAGATGTGAGCAAGTGTAAAAAGGCTATGAATCGTGATCTAAATCACAAAGCCAGTTTAACTTTTCTGAACTTAAGTAGATACAAGTATCGGTGGTTAGGCGCTTATGTTATATGAGTGTTTTGCGTTTTCGCATATTATTTCACATAACTAACAATGAACATATATTAAGCTGTTCATCAACTACCGCACTGTTTAGACCTTTAAATTTTTCAGCTGGCTGGTACTTTGACTCACAAGAGGATGGCAAGCGTTATCTGAAATATTGTGTTTTTTTAATAAACAATAACTCAATCAATAAATAATTGGTTCATTTTAACTCACTGGCAAAAATATAACAAAGAGTCTGTTCTACATGTCTTGCAAAAGCAGTAAATAACCTCGCCCCATTCGCTTGAATAAAATGATAAGCCCATTTTCCCAGGAAGTTATATTGTTTGGCAAACGATTTACCGTACAACTAACAATGGATCTTACCATTTTGAAACATCATCATTTTCAGTATCATAAGCTTCCATTACATAAATTTTGCAAGTGGACATAACAATAATACCTTCCTCCAACTTTTGTTTACTTCATTGAAAATTTGACCCTAACATCTTTTCAAATTTTGTTTGGTAGAAATAATTTTAGGGGATGATAAATTTCACTGAAATCTGTGTAGTTAAATTATACAATT
>BGZK01003502.1:0-24103 GCA_005406025.1 Eumeta japonica
AAATTATTTGAAAAATAACAATGATTTTCGAAGAATTATCATTTGGCTGCAATTTTCAGCAAGAAACGCTGAACCCGATATTGTATCTGTGCCATCAAGAAAAGTAAATAAACCGAATTCGACAGACGGGAATGAAATAAAAATGGCTATTACGATATTAAAAAGATTCTAAAAATTACAAAGAACTCAAGTTAGACAGTTTTAATGATTCTGATTGGGCAGGTGATGACAATGGGAGTAAATCCAACAGTGGTTGTTACTTGAAATTAGGAAACTCAAGGATTCATTATGCAGCCAGAAAGCAAAATATTGTAACCTTTTCATCTGCAGAAGCAGAATTAGTATCCCTAACTAACAAGTCTACACGCAGTATGGATTTTAAAAAATCTAACAGATTTCGAAGTACAAACTACATTGACACTCTTTGCTGATAATGAAAGCACATTAACAATTCTTGAGTCAGAGAAAATTAGTTCCAGATCCAAACATATAGACTACAAAGTGGAGCAATATTATTTATATTAACACCTATCAACCGATGAGATGATTGTTGATATTTTCAAAATTTAAATTTTATAAATCTAGAAATTCTTTGACATCAAATGGATAATAATAAAGTAATTATGGAGAATAATATTTGTTATTAATAAAATAATTTTTCAGTTGAGTTATTCGGGCATATTCCCGTTGACGTTGTATTTTACAAACGACAATTTATTCTCATAGTTTGCGTTGTCCTCAATAATCGGAATTGAAGGAGGTATTCTCTAATTTGAAATGAAAATAAAACCGAGAGAAGAGCATTTATTGTTTATAGTCGCTGTTTTTGGTGACGAGAGCAATGCAATTTTTGAAAATTAAATCTTTAAACTGAACAGATTGAACTTTGGTTTCTGAAATGAAAAAGAAGCCTGCTTATGATTTTCGGAAGGGCTTAAAACGCAAAACGAAGTACTGCGAGAGCGCTGCAGGCATTCTTAATCCATTTAATGATATTTAACAGACATATCTAATTATCAAAATCGACGACTTTTATTTCTATTAGCAGATGAACGTTTTAAAATATGAGAAAGACAAACAGAAAACTAAAGGTCTTGGACTTCACAAAGAAGAAAAACTTGGAATTATTAGTAAATCCGTTAATTTTGGTAGTCGTACAACCGTTTCACCAAAACCCCATTAAATAAAGATAACATACGATTTTGCTACACTTGGGATAAGCCCATGTCGTTTGTATGATTAGCTCTAGCGTGGGCTGAAAATATACCTTTTCTGAAGGTAAACGAGGGTTCTTTGTAGGATTCATAGTTTAACTGAAGAAGGCGGTGGACATACAAGACTGAATACTAAACATTTTCCCCCCAAGCAGAGGTGTTACGTGGCGCACATGTCCATCTGTTCATCATTGAGCCAACTTAACGACTTAGATCAAGGAACTTATAGCAAATCTAGACTGGCTTAGGTGTAGGCCTTATGGCATGGGCTATAATGCCCCTCCTATCAATCCAACATTTATTTAAAAGTTGTGATACACTACAAAAAGGGTAAGTGCTTGAAATTCGTTGCATTCCGTTACTTCATATCTTTTTACTAACCAACATTCATATAGAAATTTAAATGTCCATGAAGCTGTAAGAAATATAAAGAAATGGTTGACAGAATATTTAAATAAAATATTTGCTTAAATTGTAATCAGTTGCAAACTCAGAAGAGTTGTGTTAAATAAATTTCATAAGAGATTCGAAAAACGTAAAGCAGACAGTGTTTATCTACACCGTTTGCAGATTCAAAATGAGACAAATGCTTTTCACTTATACTTAAATTATAAAGAGAAAAATATTTAATTGTTCGTTTCGTTGTTTCCTAGTTTCTTAACAACTAATAGGCTCTGAAACTAGTGGATAGCTTAAGCTATTTCGATATTATCTGCACTTAACCTGGAATATGTTTAATTTATTCATGGTCATTCTACCCGCTCCTTTATTTTATAGTACTCAGACTGAAAACAGCTGGAAGGATTTTTCTAATGTTTATCGTTCTCAGACAAGATAGTAGAAATGTGCCACTCCCAGTTTTGCGCCCAGCTTAATAATTATTTTTTTAAATATTTACCATAACCATCTCTAGCATTTACCAATAAAAACTATTACCACACATATTTTACACCCATATTTTTGTATTTCTTTTAAACCGATTTTCTGATTTTCTTTAAATGTTCCCCATGAGGTTTATTTTTAAATTAAAAAAAAAAAATTTAAGCTTATTTTACAGCCCACCTTTTCAGCTTAAAAAGGATAACGACGTACTATTTTTAACTAAAACTACTCTTGTATAAAATTTTGTGACAAACTTAGAATTACTGTAAGCAGCACCTCGTTTCTATAATACTCGAATCCAGAAACTTCTCGCATAGATCGAATGAATTGAGAGAAAACCTGTATGAATTGAAACAAAAAATGGCGCTTTGTGGCTTTGACATGTGAGGAATATCTGTCAAAATGGCGACTTTGACGTATATTATTGGAAATTGTCGAGTAAATGCGTTTCTGTATTAGCATATTGCGAGAAATTTCTCGACTGAGTTGTCAAAACATCTCACAAATAGAGATGGCGTGAGATCGCAATTCAAAAGTGAAAAAAACAATAAATTTAAATAAATATCAAAACGGACATGACAATTTTTTAATTACCCATAATTTTTTTCACTATTTTTTCTTTTAAAAGGCATTTTTTCGATGCTCTTCTTCTTCTTACTTTTTGTAATTTTTTAAAGTGAAGATGGCGCTGATAGATACATACTAGCTACATTCCGTTCTGTACAAAATAAATGTTAAATTAGATATAATAATTTATCAATTAATTATAAGTATTTTTAATATTTATTTTGATATTATTTTTTTTTATTTTATTCTTTTAAATAGCAATTTTAAGTCACTTTTTTTCTTAACTTCTTCTTCTTCTTCTTGCTTGTTTGTCATTGTTTGCCATTTTGACAGTCGCTCATTGGAAATTTAAAATAAAGACGTAATTATTGCTGCCTCTTCTCGATGGCATATACAGAAACGCCATTTTCTCACTAGTCGAGAAACTATGAAATTTCTTGTTTCACGCCTCGATTCGAGGACTACAGAGGCACAGGTGTCAGCATCTGATGAATTCATTACAAGTCGGCGCATATGTTTATCAGCTGGCATTTTCCTTCTATTTTGTTTTGCAGATTGGTTGAGCCATACAAAAATTTGCTAGCAATTTTTTCGTTGTTGTTTTCATTGTCGATTAAGACAATCTTTGCCATTGTTTTTATCCACCTGTTGGCATTATTAAGTCTCATATTTGCTACAGTCTACAGCAAAATTAGAAAACCGAACATTAATTTAACTTTTAATCGTTAATCATTAAATCCAAATTAGTATCTACTACTCAATTCGCAGGAGACTTATGTGTAAGGGAACTCACGACATGCACGTTTATGGTCAAAATATTTTTAATCAAGCACGTTCACACACATTTTTGGTTTCTTTTTCTTACTAAAGGTCACGCATGTTTACGACCCAGATTATTCCACTCATGTATTTTCCTACAGCATTTTATTGTTTTTTAATAAAAACGTGCATGATCAATCACGTTCATATTGTAGGAAATGCTGAAATATTGAAATTTAAGAAAACAACGATATTGATGAGAGACCACCGAATTCTTGTCTTGTCTAGGCTCAATTCTATAATCGGCAAAAGCTTGACAGTTAAATTAAAAGCTTGATTTTTCTTTTGAATAAAAAGCATTTAAATTTTATGGACGAAAACTATATAAAATTTGGCTGCAGGCAACGCAAAATGATGATAATGAAGAAAGAGTTGAAGGGCTGCAAATGCTAAAAAAATCGTTTTATCTGATTTTAGTTTAAAACAAAATTTGTTACATTTTGTTTTGGGGTATTTCCATATGTTACATAGTTTTGTTAAGTTTTAACTTGATCTAATGACATTTTTATTCTTGGCACCTACAAAGCGCGTGTGTAAAATGATATCAAAGTTCTATGAGGAGAAATTTTTACTCAGGTAGACAATTTTCATGTTTCCGCTGTGTGAAAAAATTTTTGACATTATCACAAGATACAGTTTTGAGTAGTTGGAAAGCATTAATATATTAGAAGATAGATTGCCCATTATATTTTACAATTCTTTCAGAAATAAAATTGCTCCAATTACTGGACACCTTATTTCGTTCTTTTTACAAAACTAAATGAAACGGGCAACGCGTGCTAAATTTTTGTTGCCAGTTTGAGTTTAAATAACTTTGTCATCTTCTAACATATACTTTATTATCTGTGCAATATTTGCATTTCAATGTCAAATTTTTACTATCCCCTAGAGCTAGAGAACTTTATTCACCTCAGAATTGTCGAATTTTACGTTCGGCAGTACTTTGATATCTTTTCACACGCACTCATGGAAAAGTATTGACAGTCAAGCCGTCTGGCAACCCTACTTGTACCTGTAGTTTAGAAATAACTTTCCATTCATAATTGTCTGCAGCACCAACTTTTTGTATCATAAAAATACAGAGCATTTTTAGATTTAAATCAACAGATAAAGTTTTTCATTATTATATTGTGTTTTTATGAAATTGCTTGCGTTTCGTATTTCATTTCCTCGATGAAATCAAGCATCGCAAAAACAGATTGTCAGCAAGTTTTACTTATTATCTCAGAGATTAGTGTGGAGGAAATGCTTAAAGTATTCAACAGCATTTAAATGTCTCTTGATATGTCAAACAAGTTGCTCATAAAATTAAGCCTCTAGTAGACGCAGGATATTCTCTTGTGACTTTATAATGTGATGTAATTGAATAGAAATAAATTAGTGTATATTATCGGATTAAAGGAAGAAAGAATTAAGTTTTGGTACTAAACGACTTTTAATATGATACGATTTAATCAAATCCTTGAGAGGGCAATAAATAAATGCCAAGCTCAGCGAATGAACTAGTTGAGCAATTTGATTCTTAAAATTTAAGAGAAAAACAAATCGTGTTATTTGACCTTTCATTAAAATTGATCTAGATACAAGCAACTTGTCTATTGTATTTTCTACAAAACATTTCCACTTGGTTGATTTTGCGTTGCTCGAAATGAAAACAACTCCGAAATCCACATCAACGCAGTTTGTTTGTTGTCACATAATTTTTGTTGTTTTCCAAAGGCCATGAATAAATAAATGAATGGAACAATATATGTGCATACGTATTTGCTGGTTGATTTGATGAAATTACCAGTTTTACTGGATTAGATGCGGTTTATTTAACAAGAGGATGGATGTAATGAGAGAGAAAGCGAAAATTTCATTGAACTAAATAAAAGTAAATTCCAACCAAATTAAAAGTATTTCATTTGCGAATTTTTTAATAAGTGTTTTCACGATGGGTAATGCAAAATGAGGCAAACGTAAACAGAAATGCTCGACTTTTTTTTTACGTAACAACTTTACTTCATAATAAAATTTGGAGCAAATAAAAGTGGGACAAACTGCTCACTTGAAAATATATAATAGCTCTATTCACAATCTTGTGCATTTATGATTGCAAAATTATTCAATTGCAAATATTTTCAATCGACTGTGAATGCCCGCTTTGTTCAACTTCTTGCAGAAGCCAATAGTCTCTGATTCTTGTACTCAGCTTTTAGTTTGCAATCAAGTGTTTTATATAAAAAGTAAATAAAACACAAAAGTCGCAACTGCATTAATATATATTTTGTTAGTGTGCAGTAAATAATGCTAAGCAGTTTTGCAAATGCAATGATGAAATACCATTTGTACAAGACTGTGAACAACAATTAATGGCGCCTGCAGATGGCAAAGCCAACTATCAATTTCTACGGACAGACAAAATTAGCGGCGCTGACGAAAATTGCAACACAGTAAAAACATATTCATGTCAATTGAGAATAAGATTTGTTTCAGGAAATGCAAGCACAAATATTGGCTTAATAATAACAAAAGAATACATCGTCTTTCATGTCTTTCCAAAGATAAAATAAAACGATAGCGGCTTGTAACACAAAATAAAAGTTCGCAGCGACTGCGACTGACGTCCGAAAAACGCTTCCAATGTGAATTTATTTTGAAAATTTTGGTGCTCTTCATAATGTTTCTTTAGCGATGAAGCTCTCTTTTGGATACGCCAATAAGCGTAACTGATATAATCTCAAAGTGCAAAGTGACACCGTTACAGGATAACTAACTATTACTTTAGGTTGGCAGCGGTCATTTTCAATGTGACTT
The DNA here is from genome assembly GCA_005406025.1 of Eumeta japonica. Lineage (NCBI taxonomy): Eukaryota > Metazoa > Arthropoda > Insecta > Lepidoptera > Psychidae > Eumeta > Eumeta japonica. The sequence goes on from BGZK01003502.1 coordinate 6,282, forward strand.
ATGTTTAACTTGGCTTTGCATTGCATTAACTGAAGCCACGATCAGTTAACAAGGCGCAGATCAGGTGAAATTAGGCACAAAACTTGAAGGAGAAGACCTGACTGATGTGCGTTATAGACTGTTACGGTCAGTGGTGACTGCTATGGATCGATGATTACTGATCTTTGTTTGTTATTGCTTTGCAATTGATTAAGAATGGTGTGTACGAGCTGTGGTTTCATCAAGATGGCTTGATGCATGTATTACGACTTGTGACAATTGATTTATTGAAAGAAGCTTTTAGAAATTCCATGGTTTCATGTTTCAGATCATGCGATTGATGCCATTAAATTATTTTCTGCAGGGCATCGCATCCCCCGCAAGAGAAAGTTTTACACCTTGACTTTCTGCTTTCGGGTATAGAGGGCTAGGAGAGCCTCGGTAGATAATTGGCAGCCGAATCTTCAGAGGGGAGAATGCCGAGTACCATGGGAGTTGGTAAGCCCAATTGATTCTTAAGGGAAAACTCTGCCAACCATGGCTGAGGTGCCTTTTCGGCTGTAACATGATGGTGTGTGGTGGGGTAATTTTGTAGACCCGCAGGTTTATTCTGTGAATCGCTAAAGCTAAATCATCATCGCAAAAAATCTGTAAAATTCCGCTTAGCGGCTTTTTGCTACGAATAAGAAATCGGAATCTCGAAATTGAATTTGTCGTAATTTTAACTTTATATTTCACGCTAAAATTGCTTAATCTGCTATTCTCTAATGCCAAAAGTTCACCAATAAAATTAAATTGAGATTTAAGTTTAGCGATTTACAGAATAAGCCTGCTGATCGCACATAGGAATACAAACAGGTATTGACGGTTCTGCAAATAAGCTTCAGATGCTGTTGCCGGAAAGTTTAAAGCCTGATGCTCACTTGTCAGCTTCGAGCTGATTGCTGGTAGTGCTGCGCCTCTGGGTAGAAAACCTACGCATCTTTACGTAGGATTGCTTCTAAAGCCCTACACGCAGGTTAAATCGGTTCCACGGAATGGCACCTGTAGGAGACTTTCCGCCAAGCGCTGATGAGATGTCTATATGACTGAAACGTAGTTGCTGTGGTGTAAAAATTTTGTAATCTCTGGCCGAATATGTTGCTCATAGACAAATATATGATTTGAGGATTGCAAATGAGTTTCAGGTGCTATTGACTATCAATTGAGTGCTGCAGGATTACCGGGAGGCAGATGTTGGCCAACTCAATGCTTGATGTTTGCTTGATAGCTTCGGATTGGAATTACCATCCCTTTGGAACACTCGGAGTATAGATCGAGAACTTGCTCAAGCTCTTAGCAGGGAGTCTATTTTCGAATAGCAAATTGTTACGTGGACAAGAATGTCAGGCATGGTGGTGTGCCATGGTTTATCCCACGCCATGGATTTGGTCCACCGTCACATATTGTAGGGATATTGCTAGTCCGAGCTAAAATGGGTGTCATTAAAAATCGGGAAACCAAAATCAGCACCTAAAATGAGTTATAACCCACCAAAAAAATCTTCGAAATATGGAAGCACTAAAAGGTCTTGGAAGCAATACGTTAGAGATGGGAATAATCGTTCATTTAAGTATCTGATCAATTTTATTATTTGGAGTAAACAGAACTAGTTCGTTCTTTTCGTTCACTTATTCTTTTCGATTCACTTATTCCGTTCCATTCCGTTATGCTTTTTGATTCAGTTATTCCTTTGTGTTGGCTGTTAATTGTGAATAACAATATTCAATTACAATCGCTGTTGAACAGAATGATGTTAGTATGGAAAAAAAGAAAAGTCTAATATAACACCAGTTATCGAGCAAAGTCTGCATGAAAGTTTAATTATTTCGATTATTTTAGTTTATTTTTATTTAAATTATTTTACAAACTAGAAAAAAATCGACTGGGTCAGCCTGCTAAAATTTAGGATGGAAACTACTCTGGTTACCCTGCTTAACACACAAAATAATAATGTATGAACAGAAGGTAAATAGCAAAGTGAACAGAATGAGCAGAAGAATAAAATGAATAATAAGAAAATGAACAAGAGCCACTCTGTTCACTAAACTGAGTTGTTCAAAAGAACAAGTTCGTTCATGAGCAGGACAACTCTACAATACAAAAAACAAATGATTCCTTTAGAGCAGCAAAAGTGCACTAAAATAAGCTTGTGCTTACATGCAGGCAATAAAGAAGAAGATCTTTTTAATATTTATTCACCTATTTTAAATTTTACATTATAGTAGTGCTTCTCAGAAGCACTATCGAAAGACAGAGACTAAAAATATGATATATTTGTTGGCATGTATAAATGCATTAAATAAATACGTGGCAACATCCTACTAGGTGGCTCATCCTGAGCAAAAATCATGCATTATAAAAGCGCTGTGCAAGTGATTCGGCTATGGCTTCTCCCTTATAAAACTGCTTCCAGGCATGCATTAATTTTTGCTTCGAATGGAAGACGTCTAAACGTTTTTTTATTGAAATTAGTTGTAAAAACAACAAATTTTTTTCCTCTTTATAATATCCTTTATTCCAATTGTCGTCGTCATTATCGACATTTACACTTGTTCAACTGTTACGGCAATAGTCTAGTGATTTTGAATGGGTTTATTGATTCCTCTAGACGTTAAATATAATAAATATGTATAAAAAAGTAAATAATTTTTTTTTTCTAAACACCGGTAAATAAACAACAATTTCTGGTGTCGATGACGATAATTCGAATAAGGGGGAATATCATATTTTATGAATATAGTGGTTTATCGCCCCCGCCCTATGCTGAACACTTAAAATTGTAAAGAGAATTTGAATGCTTATAATGAAAATGTTCGGGTTACTAGACGAATTTGAAAAATTTTTTCCACCATTACAAAGCTACACTGCTATCTCCGATTGATCGTATTTCATTTTAGCCATGTCTGCTGCATCAATTTACCAGAAAAAAAAGCTGTGTCGACTTGTCTACTTTTATTTTATATGATCGCAAATTGAAATTGACCACGCTTACTTTTAAGTCCAATTTCTTTATTTTCTTTTTCCTTTCTGAGGAGTGTTCGTCATAAACCACTTTCATTTTACAAAAATAAAGCAACTTGCCATGCCTACCCATTTCAAAATTTTTTTTGAATACAAAAATTGGCCCTGTTCCCTTAAAAAAAATGGAACCATTGATTATCTACATCTACTTTTGCCCTTCTTTAATTGAAATTTTTGATATGCCCTCTCAAGGTACGATTAAACTAGATTGATAGCGACTGAAAATTGTCCTTCTTGCATGAAATATATCCTACAACCTTTTCTAGGACTAATTTAAGATTAAGAAGCGATCAGCTGTTTAAAAGAAACTTAACAAGAAAAACCCCCTACTTTTTATTAATATTGTGTATATGGGAGACTTTATATTTTCAAATTGCGAAAAAGAAACATTTAATTGATAGAATTATCTTAATTATCTTAATTTATTAAAAGTGCATAGAAAACGCCATGGCACAGTTTTCTCCACCTCCCGGATTATTGTACAGCTTTGCAGGCAAAAGTTCGGGCGATAGCAGAATGTATCAGGTAGCTCAATGTGATGGAAGACTGGACTTGCGAATATATATTCACAGATGGGAGAAGATGGTCATTAGAGCAATCGCACTAAACGGACTAAAAGCACGGACAGTTTGAGATTGCACAAACGTTATTAACTGTAATTCCACATGATAAACTGCGCGTCATATGGATACCAGGCCATGAGAGAATAACTGAAAATGAGAGAGCAAACTCATTTGCTTCAAGAGCAGTAGAGTTAAAGGGATAAGATTGATACATGTGAAACCTTTCGGGACAGTTAAATCCCAGCTAAAAGAAAGGTAATGAATATAGGGAAAAATTTTTTAATACTATTACTTTAAAGATTTTCAGGTCTACTGATGGTTGAGGTGGCTCTCATGAAATGTCACCATATAGACATACTAGTAAATACCTCCTTCATTTTGAGTAACGATATATATCTCCAAATGCGAACTATTTGCTTCATGTCAGAAGACCTTTATTAGTACTTTTCAGATCTTCTGGCCTAAAATAATAAATTTCAAATAAAATTGTTTGAAACAGCGAATAATAATAATAATTTTCTTCACAGATACATTCAGAACATTTTTACTGATGAATAGTGTTAAGAAATGTGCACTCCATTTACAAGTTACATCATTGCAAAACCAAGTTTTGCTTTGTCTCAAATGGTGGACTACGATCAGCCAGAAACATTTCGTATGTGCAAAATAGATTTATATATTTGGGGGGATATTCCTAATTTAAATGGATTTGAAATGTGTTTTAAGTCAAATATTTCATACAAAATTTTACTAAAAGTGATTTCAAATACATTTATGAATATACTCCTTATTTTTCAAAATCACTTTTGGGGATTACTTATACATATATATGTATGTATATCATACACATACATAGTTATGAGCAGTTGCCTTCTAGACTTTCTAAGTCCATTACTAGACTAACCTGATTTGAATTGATTCATTTCATATCATACATTACTAAAGGAAATGTAATTGTTAATTAACTACTTGCACACAATGGTACATTCAATTAGTAGATAAGCAAAAGTAAAGTAAAACAAAGTGAAAAATATGTCAGGAAATGTTAAAGCGTTATCGTATTATTATTATCGCCGTCATCATGATTAACATCAAAGCCATCATCATTATCGCTGTATATATATATATATATATATATATATATATATATATATATATATATATATATAAAATATATATTATATACACATGTACTTATGTATGGGCAAAATGATAAGGTTCATAACACCGGCAACTGACTCGCTTTCAGCCGAATGTGATGGATGGAATGATACGCTTTTAAAACAGGCCATTTTGACATTTGTTTAGTTCTTAACAGAAATTTCTGCTTATTTGTTTAACGATATGCATTGCGTCTTTCGCTGATAAGACGAAGAAATTTTGCTTTTCTTTTTTTTTTTATTTATATAAAAATTCTTTTAATGTTTGGTTATGCGATAGTTTCTATACTACAACCGTCTTGACATTTAAAAAGAAAATACAAATAAATTAACAAAAAAAAAAAACGACATTTTCGGTAAGTGCGTAATTTTCGCTGTATGTGCGGATTAACATGACAGCATGTCGGAGGCAGTGTTTTGCTGAAAGCAACACAAAGAAACAACAAAAATTAACCCAAAAATAAAATATTTTTGAATTTTTATAAACTCAGTGCTTGCTCATCAGCTCTTCACTCCCTCACTTGATAGAAAACATTTTGAATATAATTAAAATATTTTCATATATTATAAATTTCATATTTCTGCTTTTTTTGTGAACTATTTTTCTACATATCATACATATCTGTGTGTATATGTTGGATTTAATAATAAAAAAAAATAATAAGCATATACAGACATACTTTATTCTTAATGTCAACAAATTGACATTTCTTTTTATTATTTGTTAAATTACTTAAAATCGATGACAATTTCATTTGGTGTTTTCCTCTTTTCTAAAACCAAATTAATTAAAAACACAATTTCGTTGAATTATATTTTAATGTGTAAACGTTTGCAAGTGTTTTGTCATACATTTTGCCCATACGTAATTTTTTGTTGTGGTCAGGCCAGGTTAGGTTGAAAAGGTGACCTTAAAGACCATGTGTCATGCAATTAATCTGAGGTAGGCTTGTGCGCGTAATCACTGTGTAAACTGCAATCACTCGTCTTAACTTTCTCCATCATATTCCTCTTAAACAGATGATATACATATGTACTTTAAAGTGTCACTCTCAAGATTGAGTGAACGTCATAATGGGAAATGGAGACATTTGCACGGATAATGTTCCAATGACTCTCTATCACCTACACCCGACCTGCAATCTTCAAAACCGAGCAAAGTCTATGCAGTTCAGATGCGCTAGTTGTTCGGAACGACCAGTCATCATCTCCAAGTTCAAGTTCGATATATCTTATTAAACTCCTTGTTTTGTATAATTTTTATACTCATCATTTCACTAAACTAAATAGGCTCTACCGGCTCAATATTTTAGTATGACGGGCTCATAATTTAACACAAATTAATTGACTAAAGACAAATTAACCGAAGATTAATTCGCTAGGATTAACTAAGCGAAAATTGACTAACAGAAAATTAACTAAACAAAGATTAGGTAACCAAAGATTATCAAACATAAGATTAGCTAACCAAGGATTAACTTGCAAAATATTAGCTAAGCAAAACTTATCCAACCAAGATTAACTAAGCATAAAGAATAACTAACAGAATATTAATCAAGAAAGCATACACTATATAAAATATGTAGCTAACCAAGATTAACTTGCAAAAATTAGCTAACAGAAGATTAACTAACAAAAGGATAACAAGAGAGTATCAGCTAAGAAAATGTAAATTCAGCCACGATTTATAATTGCATGTTTGATGGTACGTGCATATTTTGGCAATAATAAATGCATTCTCCTCAACACAATCACGTGTAAGCTTTCTGTGGTATATACAATATATTATTTACTGGTAAAATGAAAAGTTCAACATGTTATACATAATTGGAACGCTATGTTGCTTAACGAAGCTGGTAGAAAAATTAATTCTACAGAAAATAACTTTTTCATATATTTACAGTAAAATTTGCTATAAAATATTGTTGAAGAAATTATTACGAATTCGCGCAAAGAGCAACAAATAGCAACTTTAAGTTTACGATCCTAATACACAAAGACCTATTTAACCTGTATTTGAAGGCTTGGTAGAACTTTTTGGTTTCGAAATCCCCATTGTCTACTAGAAAATGAATGCTCCATAGCATATATGGAAGACTGTAATGATAGCCTGACTGGGACTGACACAGCCAAGCAGCTAAAATGTTAAATTTTTTACATAGTTTGCTATAATAATACGTAGATCCACTAAGGCGAAAGAGGGTAAGAAAGGATAAGGCAGGATAAAATTGGTAACTCAGTATAACCGATTCAACAAAGGTAAACGAAAATTCAGAAAGGCCTCAAAGATTGCTAAAAATAATTGGGCAGGTGTCTGGTCCATTTTGAAAATTTTAACTTGGGGAATAAAATTTTGGCATTTTTGAACATTGGCAGCAATGGGAAAATATCGTAGTTTTAATTGGGATTTTATTTTGTATTTTGGCGGTAAAAACTCTTCTGAGTTTGTGGGAGAGAGGTGAAAGGAGAGTGGTATTTAGTACCGAAGTACTTGTACTGGGCAACTCGTTCGAATTCATACATGAAGTTAGCTGCAAATGAATATTTAAGAGCAAACGTAATTGAAACTTAATGAAACAAGTTGCTCTTTGTGAACACGAAAGCAACTTCAAAAGACAATTGAAAAGAAATTGAAACAAAACAAAAGACGTGTCTGACCCATGACTAATTCAAATGGATAAATCAGTATTAGTACTGATGAAGTATTCAGTATTAGGGTATCGAAAACTGAGTACTAGTGCTTTTTTTGGATAGTCAATACCGAAAAGTAGTTTCGAAATGCTTACACAGTTGCTTCTTTTTAACCAAATTTAACGGAAATTTTAAAATAAAATTCGATTCTGATTGAAAAACAACTCTGATCGATTTTGCAAGACCGTGTAAAAAGTATCAGCTGTCAATTTTGAGGTTGTAATAAAAGAAGAGTTTGATGAAAATGCTGAAATCAACTGAGAGAAAATTCTTAATACCTAAATGTAAGCAAACTGAAAGAAATGTTTTTTTAATTTTTGTGAAAAGTGGTTGAAAATTTAAATTTTTATGTAATTTAATTGAATTTATTAGCCAAAATTTATTTTATAATTAAGGTCCTGATAAATTAATCAACAATCTGATAAAATTGTGGAATGGTCCGTAATACCGTTAATTAAATTTTATTATTCATTGTACTCTTACGAATAGTCCAGGTAAAACACGGAGGTTAGTGGTAGAAACAAATAGAAAAAACTCTCTTCGCTTCATTCCTGCTTATACTTGTTTTAGATATTACAGATCATTATGCATATTTGTTAAAACGGAGTGATTTCGACTCTACTTGACTGATCGCGCGCAGCCAGCTACCACACATGAAAAGAAAAACCAACTTGCTGTTTATTAAATATTTAAAGCCCGTTAAAGTATTGAACGCAACTGGGACGAACGACGAATATTCGTCATGCAATATAAAATACATTTGTATATATGCAAATACACACAACAACAGCGTCGGGCGAATTTCAGCATAATCGCCGGCGAACGTCGAACACATCAGTAATAGGTGACGATTTCATACACACCAATTGGTGTTTTATTTGGAAAACTTTGTTTAGTATTATTTTGTTGCATATAGTACGAATTCGGGAGGAAGTACTCAAAATACATTCAATTATTAAAAAATATTTTTCGAAGTACGTTTGACTTATTTTGCACTATGTATTTGTTCTATGGACACTTTACTCCTAATTATTCATATGGTCACACTATCAGCTTTCCTTTCATGAAAAGTACGCAACATACAGATGTTATTTATTCGTCGTAATTCTGCTTCATACGACAAATTTATACAGCGAATATTTATCGACAAATTCGTCGCGGTGTTCGTCGCAGTTGTGTTCTTAGCTTTATTTAGTAATGAAAAGTAGTAGCATTTACCAGCACTATTCTGTATCTCGGGACTTAATTGCGATAGCACAAAATTCAAGAAGATTCTAAAAGTTTGATAAAATTATTGGAAAGTGTTCAGTGCGTTCTTGAAAATCAGAATTTTAGAACGATCAAATGAGTAAAAAGCAGTCATGATTGCTTCACAGCATACTCTAATACAAACATCGCAACAGTGCTATTTGCCCAGTTCAATCTAGCACTTGGCGGTAATCCCGCAGTTGTTTATATTGAAAAAGATGATCAGTTTTGTGGTTTGGCACATGAGACGGAGAAAGGCAATCAGTAAATCTTGCTACAGATCAGACATGTTTCCAAGACACAGGCCTTCAATACCTTTGAGGATTTCCCAGCCTTAGATCGCTTAATAATAAATAAAACATACATATATGTGTATTTGAAGTATATAAGCACATACATACATATTTAGTATCCTTGGGACGACCAAAACTTATTTTAGTGTTTTCTTACGTATGTGGCCACATTTTTCAGTAGATATTTCCCCCAACACTTACCTGAAAAGATAAAAAAAATCAAATTTATTCATAAATAAATAATTAATTGGTAATGTTGAGTAGATGCTTAACGAAAATAAGCGCCAAATTCAAAATTTTACGCACAATTTTTAAAACAACAAATATATGAATATCATATGAGTGTTAAAATACATTTAAATTTGTTTTTGTCTTCGAGCCAACAATGAACAACAAAGCTTATGCTTATCAATAACAAAAATCAATTCAAATAAAGGAAAATGTGCTTGTGCGAGCATTTTTATACTTTTATACTCATTAAAATTCAATGAAATCGAAGAACAAAAAAACACAAAACCACGTGGTGTGGAATATTTGGATATGTATGTTTCAGCATGATCGGCAGTGTTACCGTCAGTGGCTGCTAAAGTAGCAATTTGCTACTCTCTCGACTGTTGGACAGTGGGCACTTTATTAATACATGATTAAATCAAGCGCACACATTAAACTAAATATAGAGAAAAAAATAAACAAGAGAACTATATTCGGCTGGGCCGAATCGTAAATACCCTTCACAAGACTAACGTACATACACTTAGATATTCAGCCCCTCAATAAGGTTTCACTTACATCTGAAAACTCGAAAATGGCTTTTAATCCGCATTTTGCACTTTTCACCAGTAATTGCTTTTGTTCGCCTACAGGCCCAATTCCTCAAAAATCGGTTTTCGCTATATCTCCGCTATATATAGACCGATGTCAAACAATTTGTTCCATTTCGGTTCAAAAGTCAAATTTCTTGTCAGATCAATTTTCACCCCATCTCGATTATATACATACATATGTACATATAGAATTAAAATTTTGAAGTTACTATCGAGGGTCCGCTTTGGTACGAAAAAGTGGTGTTGTTTCCCAAAGTCCAATTTCTTGAGAAATCGGTTTCGGTATATTTCAGGTATATATGGGCCGATGCACAAAACAAATTTTTCGCTTAAAATCTATGTTTTACTACTGCAGGCCCAATTTGGAATCAAAAAATTAATTTTTAGAGGAATCAGTTTTACTTAGCTAATTTTACTCAGCTATGTGGACCGATGCCAAAATAGAACATTTTTTACTTCCAAATAACTATATTTTACTATCACAGGTTTGAAAAGTTTTCTCAAACAATTCGGACAACTGGCACGCCCACATTCCACAAATGTTTTATGTAATAATATTTAACTTAAAAATGGAATATTACCAAAAAAAAAAACTATTAAATGTAGGTGTATTTGTTGTAATAAAAGTCAACTAAGTTGCAAAAAGCTGTAGAGGGAGAAATCTAAATTGAAATCCTCTGTCTGTGTCTTTCTGTATGTTCGCAAAAATCACAAAAGCTTCTCCACCAATTTGCATGCATTTTCACCTACAGAGTAGATTAACCGCTTTACTTACGCATATTGTTTGGAAAATACCACGCCGATATTCATGAAATAAACACTTGTAACCAGCGGCATTTGTCGTGTATTAGTGTAGCCCGCAGTGGTCAATGTGTTTAATATTTTTTTCTTAATCCAAAATCGAAAGAGTGAAATAGCCAATATTAGAAAGAGACATTTGCATATATTTGCTTGATTTTCAACCATGTTCATTAAATAAGATTATTAAAGTGCATAATTTCTAAAATAAACATCTTGGAGACACAGATATATCTGCAGTGTAAATTTAACTCACAATTTCAAGATGGCGTAAATAAATCTGAAAGTGGCAACCACACTAATCGTTATCTAGCTATATAAATTATGGGTATAAATTTACTTTCCTAAAAAATAAATAAGCCATCAAATTTTTTAAGTAATGATATTTGGTTCGATTGATAGATTTGCATGAATTGTCCAAAAAACCTAAATTAATTTTATTAATAAAAAATGTGTATCGCAAACTGAACCCCAAAAATTTTACATCCGAAAAAAAAACTTCAAAACAAATTCAAATTCTCTAAATTTGAAGCCGATGACCAGTGCTTTATTCTAAAAATTTAGTCAAGAATTTATTCTTTTAAACTAAATCAAATAATTTTTGTAAAATATTAAACTGCATAGCGTTTTTGCTTGTCTGCAGAAACACTCAAAGCCTGCGGCAGGAATCGAACCTGCAATCTCGAGACTGTTGGGCAGTTGTTCTAATTTTCAAAAGGTTTTACGGTTTAATCCTAAGAGAGAATCTACTGCTGAATTTTTCCTTGTACAATCTAATTATCGTTCAGTGGCTTTAGTTCTATCCGTGCTTTACAACTTTGTTGCTTAAAGATACTCAGCAAAAATACAGGTCGTATTGGTGAAATAAAAAATATGTCATGCCTTACAAAACTGCTTTTTAAATAGCCTCCAAAATTCTTTCTATTAATAAAAGCGAGATATTACATTTGAATATTTTTCTAATAAAGTATAAAGTAAGTCCCCACTCGCTTACGGGGATACAAATAATTCCGTGAGTGAAATTTTTGAAGATTTTCTTTGCAGATTGCTTAATATATTTAAAGCGCCTCGATGGCTGAGATGGAAGAATATCTGAATAACAGTCACGAGGTCGCAGGTTCGATTCCAGAAGACTTGGTTGATTCTTTTCGTAAATATACATGATATTTGTGCTTTTAAGATGCTTAGAAAGAAACTAATAATAACCTGAAACAAAGATAAATAACCCAAATGAGACATTGCGAAGCAAAAATCATCTGATATAAAGTCAATAAGATTAGGAAATTTTTTTATATCCCTTCCTTGCAGGCATATTTAATAGGAAAATGATGAAGGGATAATGCTCTACTATTCACCGCAGCTGGTGCAAGTGGCAAAAGGTAATACGTTTTCATTCCAGAAATCTCCTATTTCTCCCACCTTTTGGAAACATTCAACGGTAACGTTGTTGACAAGTTTGAATTACTTTATGTTGCTGTCTGCGTCACAATGGCAAAAACACGAAACAGAAATTTAATAAAGTCGGTTTATAAATTCATGAAATTGAACTTGTTTGTTTTCACGATCAAATGACGCAACTATTCTTGTATCAAATGAAGTTCTCTTTGAACAGAATATTCTTATAAATACGTACCGCATGAAGAGAGTGTCAAAAATGAGTAAACACCAAAAGAATATTTTTATTCCAATGGCAAGCTCGCATTAACGTATTATGTGTTGTCATCATCTAAGCTCAATCACATGGCTTGTAGGGGCAATGCATACGACATCAATGCGAACATGTGAAATTGTATTTTAGCTATTAATAATTTTCATGCCAATTGTTTTGCGATTAAATTTTATAGAGCTTATTCATAAAACTTTATACCAGGTTTATTAAGTTTTTATTCAACAAATTTCCGTAGAATATTAAATGTTTCTAATGTAAAATAAAAAAAAATTACTTTTCTTGTCTTCATTAAAGATTTTAATTACTACCGAACTTAATGAATCAGCCCGTTCATATTCAAATAATAATAATTGCTAGTGTTTAATAAAGTGTAAATATAGACGAAGAGTATAACATGAGCATGTGGCTGAGTGGTTAAACGCCACTACAAAACCACATTTAGTGCACAAGTCCGGTTCGAATCTTGACCAAGGTAAGCTACTGATGAGCATCGTAGCGGATATGAAACAACTGGCTGTTCCCCAGCTAAAACCAAAACTATACTTTTCGTTGTCTCCTTTAACAAATATCAGGTCCAAGCAATAATAGAGAAGCAAACTAGAGCCGACAAAGAAATAACATCACTTCTGTAGAATATTAAGCCGGGATCCCGCTATCGGCGTTTCGAAAATCAAATATATTTTACATTTTTATTGAAGCAGATGGCGGCAGTATGCAGTGCAAGCCGAGATCCCACTATTGATGCATTGCACCGATTTTCCTTTGCTCACTTCAATGCCCAGCTATTATGCCAAATTGACTTGATTTCTGTATTAAATAAAGAATAGTGTTTGTAATCAGATAACATACATACACATGCATGTAGGCTTATTGCTCAATTACTTAAAAATAAAGCATTCTGACATACTATATATGTATGTCTTCATTCCAGTGAGCCAACTAAAATCGGTGCAATGCTTTAATAGTGGGATCTCGGCTCTACATAATGTCTCTGCTTGCTTCTAACAAATAATGTAAAATATATTTTGACTTTCTAAAAAATATATTAAAATCGCTAAATATTTTTATCAGAAACGAAAACACGTTAAGATTTGAAAATATTGCATTTAAATCAGATATGGAAAGGTTAAAGTATTTTTGGGATTTTAATATTTTAATTGGTCGTAACATTTAAATACATATTGAACTAATTTAAAAATATTTAAATCAATATAACTAAAATTGAGGTTAGTGCCGATTTATATTATAGAGAATTTTCTGAGGGTAACAGGTGGTAACAGAGACGGAATTGCGACGACTTTCATGTACTCTGAAATTCTTCTTTGTTCTTTAAATCGGCATTGCTACGCTGACGAAAGGGCCCGATTCTTTATATTGTATAGACACGAGTGAAAATTTAATAAATTAGACCAAGTACGCTGCAGACATAATTATGCTTTGTACAATCTGTATGAGGTTTGAGTTGTAGTTTAGTAGTAGTGGTTTAGCTCTCTATCTTTTATGGTTCCAAGGTTACAACTAACTCTTAATTTTTTTTTTTTTTTTAACATGGGGGCCCACTGTAGTTTTATAGTCATTGTTGTTTTTGGTTTTTGTTGTTGTAGCAGCACGATACAACAACATCATGTGCGAATTTCAACTCTCTAGCTCTTATGGTTCAAAATTTGCAGCTCATTTTTTTTTTTAGATGTATTTTCCTGTTAGGGGGCATCCCGCAGTTTTATATTGTTGTTTTTTAGTATTTGTTGTTATAGCGGTTTTTACAACCTTCATTTTGAGTTCTGGCTTAATAGTTTGAAAGTTACAGCTCATTTTTTCGGGTCACCTGTTGCTATGGGGACACACCGTTGTTTTATGTTTGTTGTTGTTTTTGGTAATTGTTGTTGTAGCGGCACGATACAACAACATCCATTTCGAATTTAACCTCTAGTTCTAACCGTTTCGGAGAATGGACCTGTGACGGACGGACGACGGTGTAGTCTCAACATAATGAATTCCGTTTGACTTTTCAGTACGGAACCTTAAAAGGAATTGAATAAAATTTCAGTAAAGCAAACCAAGGACTTACAATGCATTAAAATTACAAATATATAATTGTATTTGACGTTTGAAAATTATAATACGACAAATGTATCCATTGACTGCGATGGCATGCCTTCTAAACGGTATACACGACTAAACCTCTGAATTTTGCCTTTTGGAAAGTAAAACTTAAAAAATTTTTTATGCATATACTTATGTATTTAATTTTACTATCTATTCAACTTAATTTCAAAATAATAAAATAATTAATTAATTAATCAGTCACAGGGCACAGCGAATAATTTCGAGAAAATAGAAATTATTTGAAAAATTGAAAAAGTAAAGATAATTTATAAATAAAATAAAAACTAGTGAGCTGTATTACAGCTTATACACACACCTTGAGGTGGGAAACTCTCACAAGTGAATATAGAAAATAATAATTGAATGTGTTTTGAGTTTAGACAAAGTATATGCAACAGCCTGGGTGGTTTAACTGGCTTGAGTGCCGTTATAGAACACAAGATATCCTGGGTTCGAATCGGGTGCTGATGAGGATCGTGGCGGGTATGAAACAGCTAGCTGTACCCCAGCTAATGTTGTTTTTCTTTGTTTAAAAAAATCTAATATCAATCATAAAAGTAAAATTTACAAAGAAATGAACTTGGGCCTGAATGAAAAGTAAAATTAAATACATAAGAATTATAGAAAAAGTTCAGAACAATAATAAAATAATTAATTACTTATACATATGTATATACACTTTGAAATTAAAAAACCAATAAATAGCGTCTAAAAAGTATATCGGCTGTGTAAATAAAAGTATTATAAGTTTACTAAGCACTTCATCAACTATTTAGGCATCAAAAAACAAAATTCCAGACTGATCAAGAATATAAATTTTCATGGGGTGTCAGCTGAATATTTCGTTGCGTTACATACAGCATGACAAATGGAATATACCCCACATTTTTCTATTAGAGGGTATAAAAGGTTTGCTGGCAATTCTAAATAAAAAATTTTTATTAACACAATGAAATTTGTTATCGCACTGCAAACAATTCATAAACTTAATTCGTCAACTTAATTTTTTCTTTTTGAGTTGATTTTTTATAGTTTTAAATTTTGTCACAAGAAATGTCACGTTGCTTTTATTTGAAATAAGGGCATAAAATTTTAAAAATATTTTCTCTTTATTTTATTTTTAGCCACTGTTTTGGAGGTAAATGGAAGCATTTTCTAAAATTTTTTTATTTTGGTGCGTTTTATAGGCACTCGAGAAGAGTTTGAGGCAGATGAATCATCCCCATAACTAAATATTTTGCTACTTCGTGTAACTCACAAAGCTACCTTATTTTCCCCAGAATGTGCTATGTCCGGCAAGGTGTCACTCCACTATATCGGAACCATTTGTGAGACTTTGAGGGCTTTGGCACAAATAGTGTTCTATGTCTACCTCTCCTCCCAACTTACCCACATTCGTTACCACCCGCTACTGTCCTGCGGTTAAGATGTGTCTGCAGTCAAAACGCCCTGTGACATCATCCTTAATTCTTCTTAATTTGGGCTCGCCAAATCTTAGGAGTTTCTTCCAACTTTGCTCGCATAGATCCCTCATGGAACCCTATAATGATTTCCACGGCCCTGTTATTCCAGCGAGTTGAATGGGACACATGTGTTCAAATTTTTAGTTCGGATTTAAATACATCGAAAGGTTTCGCACATACCAAGCTCATGTCATATTACACTGGGACCCTAATCCTCCGTTGTCGGCCAAACAACAGTTTCTTGGTGGTTTCATACAACCACCAAATGTCGCTTTCCCACTCGCCTTCATCCATACATCCAATGAACACCCATGGAGATCTGTTACCAAAGGTCGGTCAACCAAGGATGTATGTCGGGAATCAATGCTTCGGAATTAGCCCCTAGTCTAATCTGCAGCATGCAGTCTGATTCCATGTTTCTCGGTGTGAACCCGCAAATGATAATGCGCCTCGCATCACCGGCTTCATCTTCAGAGTGTATTTTATTAGTTGATGTGCCTGGTTATCCGCAAAGCTTATGTCACATTACATCGAAATAATAATATCCAAAACATTATTGGAGCACTCAAAAGCATATGAAACGATATCAATGATTTTCTTTCACTATAACTCCCCCCGCAAAAACTTAGCCCCTTCGAAAAGTGATGAATTAATTCCAGAAATTATCTTGCTGCTTAGGTGCCCCGTGTACAATTTTACAAAGTAAACTTTGGCTGTCTGCAGGCGGTGTACCCAACATCTTACGTAACACTTTCCGGCCTGCCTCCTATAACGCCTTATCAATTAATTAAATTTGTTTATTAAGGGCAAACTTTACTGTCTTTGGTTATATGTAGATAAATGTGTGTATTTAGTTGTAACAGCACCAACGCCTTTGAATTATTATCACGAGGTTGCAGCTGATAACTTAAAAAATACTTAATAAAGTACAAATAAGCAGAGAAAACCGAATAATTTTGGGATTTTAATTATTAGCTTTATTATGTTTTTAATTTTGAAACCTTAAATAATTTTATGGTAAAAACATTCCTTCTTCTTTTTTTTTGTGTTTAAGCATTTAATTACAGTACGCAGCAAAGAGAAAAAATAGTATTCATAACCATAGGAAAGCACTATAATCCTAGAGCCAGGTGCCCAGCACATACTCGGCATATTAATAGGCCCCTTTTTAATAACCTGAAAAGAGGGTTATAGAGGAATTACCGCTTTCTTTAAAGCAAATCGACGTGTAGGATCAAATGATGCACACTCGAGCTGGCATGCAGCTATATTCTGCTCCTTACAAAGAAGAACAACTCATCTAAGAACATTATAAATATCTCCAGCAAATCACTGAAGGCTCTCTAGCGCAGAAACCTGAGACTTTGGTTCTCAAGTATGCTACAAGTACCAAAGGGTGTAAAACAATCTCTCTCTCCTGTCTCTTCTTTTCAATTTCTCATAAGGGGTTCCCAAGAACAATTGATTGGACAATGTTCACGCATAAACCAAGAAGTTCAAATGAAGCCATTTCTTTTAGAAGGCTGAAATAGCTACTCTAAAATGGCCCCTAGTGTTTCTTGATGCAGAAAAAAATAGTTTACCGAGGGGTCTAATGTTCCCATTCTGAAAAGACGTAATTTTCCTAACAAGCCCGTAAACAGTTCTGATATCATGGTACGATCCATGTCTACGTACCCATTCGATGATTCAGGGCTCTAATAGCGGAATAAAGCGGAGGGTAACTCCGTTATGCTTAGAATATCATCATCAAACGTTTTGAAATATGTCTTCTCTTAGCAGATATTTGTTCCAATAAATTCTACATCTAACTGACATCTCCTTCCTTGTCTTATCCTCACAAAAAGTTATTATGTACCTTTGTTTCCCTATTTTTCATTTGTTTTACTTCATGTTCATGCATTCAAATCACCTTATCCATTCATGAACGCTTTAAATTATTTAAATATGTAGTTGACTATGTTC
>BGZK01003503.1:0-24087 GCA_005406025.1 Eumeta japonica
AAATGCATAAATTGCTGGCGACAAAAAAAAGAGCTATATTTTGGGGCCTGGCAAAATAAAATTTGTTCCTATTTATAAAAATTTCATTAACATATCTTTCCAGGGAGTGACTGGCACAACTTTTTTTGAACTACCTTACTGTTTACAAAAATTATAGCTGCTAATCTGTCAAAATATCATTTCCAACAGCTGGCCATAGTTGTCACACATAATATACATTTTTAGTTACTTTTAGCAGCCTACTCATTTTTAGTTCGGTGGCTGTTCATAATCGAGTGGAACTTATACTTTGGAAAATGACATAAGGCCAATAAGCTGCTCTAAAATTTTATGTTTTAAGTGGCCCAAGCGTGACATGGCATCACTAACAGAAACAGTAACATGAAATGAATGTTAGATGTGGATCACAGCTATCGCGTTCAAGTGTTACATTTAAACAAATATCTGTGGCAAAAGAATAGTGCTTAGCTTTGACTTAAGCGAAATTCGAGATAATGGTACTTTTGCAATCTTCATATTCAAGGTACTCATTGCCAAAGTTTAAAATCTATTTCACGATCTTCTGGAATGTGAATCTAGAATAAAAATATTGTTATCATCATCGAAGTGATTTCCCTCATTAAACATTAAACTAAATTTTTAAAATTAACTTTAAATTTATAATCAAAATATTAGACTTAGCACTTTTCCCCTATTGCCACAAACATGTTTTCGATTATTTGTTAACTGGCGATTTTTTTATTGACGACGTACTTTCGGTTTTGTTGTTTGTGAGAAAGAGGTGAAAGAGAGTGGTATTTAGTACCGAGCTGCTTGTACTGGGCAACTCGTTCGAAATTATACATATGAAGTTAGCTGCAAATGAATATTTGACAGCATAATTAAAGGAAAATCTTGTGTGAATTTGAACGCAACTTTAAAAAAGAATTGAAAAGAAATTGATCAACAAAAGTTGACGTGTCTGAACCGGGACTTACAAAATGTTGACGATTTTAGAGATTTTCCACTCATATAGCTGAACTCTTTGCTCTGATTAATAATTTCAATTGAAATATATTTATGCTGTTTACTAAAATCCCAAAAAGTTGGGCAATAGCAAGTGTCATAATGTCTTTAGACATTTATGTTAACAACTTGGACTAACAGTAAATGACGTTTAGCTGTCAAAGCTTGATTTTTAGTGTTATTACGAGAAAAAGATAATATTCTACCAGAACAGCATTGAACAATTTATATGTCTATGAAGAACATATCATCTTAAATGCAAGTAAACGTAACTAACGTTATATCAAACTCGAAATTTTGATTGAATGGAATGTAGTTATTAAATATACAACTGAACGCAACATTTTAGCCATTTCGAGTTTCTCGAAATGGCATTTCAGGTGACGATATGTTCGCATGCACATTAGCCCTATTCACAATCATTCACATTTACTTACAGTAACTAAATACATGGCAATGCAATTGCTACTCTTGTATTTCTATGCAATATCAAAACCTAGTACGTAGCAACGGTTGATTACAAATCAACAGCTGAGCACAAGAGAGAATCAGAAAGAAATAGAGAGACTTATGCTTCTGCAACAAGTAAACAAGAGCAGTATATTGGCAATTGCATAATTTTGCAATCATATATAAATGTGAATAGAGCAGTTTTAAAATAAATACATTACAAAATGTGCAAAAGTGGTGTTGTTTACTACTCGCGAATGGACAAAAGATAATGACAAAGAATAAGATTTTTGAGTTCGCAATATAACAACATTTCTTAACAGCATTTCGTGTCTAATGGAGGATTACAAAAAAGTCTCAGTTGATGCAGTGTTGTATTTCCTATAAAAATGCTTCAGCATTGCTTTGGAAAGCAAATAAAAATTATTTTCAATTGAGTAAAATTACTGTAAAATATTTATGTGCATATTCATAAAAATTATAATGAATTTGAAATTTGAAAACCGATTTCAAAAACATTTTATTTTTTTTTTTATCCCTTAAAGCGGAAATTAATTTAAAAAATTAACGAAAGACAATTTAAATTTTTATATTATTTTTAAATTTAAGATTAAATAAACATATGTTAAATAAAAACTATAAATTGTTAAAAATACTAATAATAAATTAATTAAAAAATAATAATAAATTGACTTGTAAATGTATCAATAAATTCTTATAACTGATTGCAATTTAATTCCTTCATATATTTGTCTAAGTTTGGTAATTAAACGGCGAAAAAAAAATTATAAATAAAATTAAAGCCTACAAAACAAACACAGTAATCAATTCATTGAAATTAATAAATGTAATAACTCAAAAACTTCACGCCCTGTTAAGCAGCTTTTTTTTATTGAACTTATTGAAGTAATCAATTCATTGAAATTAATAAATGTAATAACTAAAAAACTTCACGCCCTGTTAAGCAGCTTTTTATTGAACTTATAATTTTGTTTATTTTTCTTTTTTTTTAGTTTTTTTAAGTTTATGTTCCTCTTTTATTTGTAATACAATTTAATTGTTCTATAAAACTTAAAACAATAATTATTTTTATCTGTTACAATGTGAATTTTATTGAAAAGTAAAACAATTGAAATCAAATATATATATATATATATATATATACATATAAAACTGATTGATAAAAGAATCAGATTAAAACAAAATTAAATGGTGTTTTATTTGAATTGTTCTAAAACTCCCTATTTATTATTTTTAAATTTTATTTCATCAAATATAAAAAGTAAAGTGTTTTTATAGAGGCATAAAACATTAAGGCAACTTTTTGTCAGCTGTCAGGAATTTGGTCTAAGCATTAAACACATTCGAAGCTACAGACTACCACCTGTCAATAATAAAATACACGCGTTCTTATGGTAACTGTCATTTTAACGAAGGCATAGTTGCTCAACAACACGACCACCATTGTAGCTGGTGTTAACTTAATTCTAATTGTATTCTTTGGCAACAATACAGATTAGTAATTTCAATTTAATAAGTTAAATAAATTATTGCTTTCGAGCAGTATTTGTATGAATAAAATTTATGTGCGAATAATAAATACGTATATGTGAAAACAAAGTTTGTTTATGAGTGATTATGATGATACCTGCCGCTTTCAAAATAATTATGTAGCTAGCTTTCTGGCTACAAAATGTTCGTGTAGCCTGCTGTGTTGAATGTGTTTAATGCCTTCAACATGATTAGATTGACACTTAAATAACGCTTGCAAATTTATTTTAAAAATCATAGTTCTATTCGGAACACGTATTGCGCACTACGCCCATTTTACGGTCAAACTATTTTCCACCTAAATAATTAATTGGATTAACTATGGAACGTTCTTTCCCCGCGGAGTGATAATAATCTTCAAGTATATGTCGAAACACTATTATATTCGGGCGAATTGACTGTTTGGTGTGTTTTTACGGGATGGTGGAATCATTGGTCCACACTTCTTTTACATAAGATGCTAATATTAATACTGACTTTACGTTCATCAATTGAAAACCATGACGTATAGGAACTGTGGTTTCAGCAAGGATATGCTTCTTGCTACACGGCTGAGCCATGATTTTCATCATGATTTTTCTCTTATCAGTTGAACAACCATAATGTGCCATGGCTTTTACAAGATGGGCAACATGTTGTTACACAGCTCAATCACAGTTGATTTATAGAAGAAAATGTTTTTATTCACACAGTTTGACATTTTACACCCGTTAAATTAACGCCGCTAGAATATTTCGCCGATAAGTTCACATTGATAAAGTAAATCGCGTGTTAATTTAAAAATTTAAGTTATGCTTTATTCAATTTAAAATTCTATTCTTAAAACTAAACTCAATTCTATGCCTCTATAATAAACACCCTTTATTATGATTTAATTTAACAATTTCTTTGGATCTAGAATTTTGGTTTTGCTTTTCACTAAATTAAATAGTTGTAGAGAATGCTGTACAAAAAAGGAGGATATTGTACTAACTTTACCAACCCTGGGATCTATCAAATACTTCAAATTCTGTCACTTGTTATTTCAGAGTGAGACAATTTTGTGATTGAGAAAAATTAATTTCCAGATGATTTATCTGATCAAGATTATTTTTTTAATTGAGCTGGGTATATTGATATACACAAATACTCAAAAGAGGGTTTAAAAGCACAATTATAATTACACCTAAAATTACTTCTAGTGAGCCAAGTGCAGTAGGTATTTTAATGAAAAATGCTAGAACTGTCTGGCATATCTCACCTTTGTCGCATTTTATACTGTTTTTTTTTAACTTGGGTCGGAGCTCAGCGGGTATGACCTCGCACGAGCAAGATATGTTATGATGGTTATCCCTTCTCAGCAAAAATATCTGGAAGCAATTTTGTAAGCGATATATATATCCCACTTGCTTTATTGCTGCAATATCACATGGTTTTTAATCGCAATGTCTCACTTGGTAGGTCTCTTCACTTCAGTAAATATTAGCTTCTTTCAAAGCATCTTAAAAGCACAAATATCAGGTATATATAAAAAAAGTGACCAAAGCCTATGGCAGGAATCGAACCTGCGACTTCGTGACTGTCAGTCAGGTGTTCTACCCACTCAGCCATCGAGGCGCTTCAATTTATTGTGCTTGAAGCAATATAAAAATTAATTTTCGCTGCGTAAGCGAATGGGGGGATGAACTATATATGGTATTAAAAAAAATATTCAAGACTATTTTTTCGCTTTCATGAATAGCATGTCGGGATGCTATTTAGCGAAACGGTTTCTCAAGGCATAACACTTTTTTATTGCTTACCAATGCGAACTATATTTTGCGAGGTAATAATATACTTCACAAAGTAAATTTGCAAAGTATACGTGCACAAAATAGGCCGAGTAACGAATGCAAAGATGGTATTAACAGAATATTTGTAGATTCCTGTGACTGACTGTACACGACCTGTGCCTTCACTTGAGAACTTGTAAAAGAATGATTGACAACGAAACTCCATAAAATTACTGCTAACGACACAGTTAATTGAGGCAAATCAATTATCAAACAATGCGAGTGAGCCACAAAACTGGCGAATGCAAACAAAAACACAATCCTGACCGCGCTTAAGAAATAATTATGATGACGCGACAGCTGTTCTTCAGCCCAGAGTTACTTTATGACTATATATAAAACTTTTTTCTTTTTACTTCATTTTAGTTAAATATTTATCTTATGCTGGAAGTTAAGGACTTGCCAGATTTGAAAAAACATTTAAAAGTCGAGATTAATTTTTTGTTTATAAGTGTTGCCTTTTTGCATTTTAATACATTAAATTATTTGCAGTTTATAAAAAATTCAAAAGAAGTACAATGACGCACATTTGGAAAACAAATTAGTATAAAAGTAATAAAAAACTGATAAAAGCATTTCTTTTCTATGCAAAATAAAAACCGGAATTAAACTAATATTCTTAAAAGTAGACAATTATTATACACACGTCAAAATAACTACATTATGTCTATAATCAATACGTAATTTTTCGCTTAACAGAAACAGTAAAATGATTAACACAAAATAAGTTTATAACAAAAGCATATTAAAAAGAAAAAAAAAATAACTAAAAGGGTAACACTGCCACAGAAAATATATGTAATTTGACAAACAATTCGAACAAAGATCTATGTAACAATAATTCAGTTATTATGAAAAAAAACGCTAATGGCTGCTTATAAATACATTAAAAAGCTTTTTCTTTAAAAATAAGATAATAATAAAAATAAAAATCAGAAAAAATTAAAATTAAATAAAATAGGTTTTGAACAAATAAACGCTACCTGATTGGATGTTCAAAAATTAAATGAAATAAACAATTTTCAGAAAACAAAATACAGTAACACAAAATAGCAATAACAGAAACAAATAAAAACAACATTTAATTAATGAGTAACATTATAAACATATTGGCAACTTTGTAGATCTTTTGCAAGGAGGGTAACACTGGTCGTTAACTTTTGTTTAAGCAATGATTTTAATATGGGAAAATTTAATAAAAAATTAAACACCGTACTCGTAAAATATTTAAAATTTATTAAGCACTTATTTGACAGATATTGCATGCAAAATTGTCTAATAAGAGCTTAATAAACCTATTATATCTTTTATGACTACAGCCGTAACAGTCTCGTTCAAAAACAATTACTAAAGTTGAAACATTTATTAAAACCGGGTTTGTCATCGGAAATTCGTTTATTTAACCAGCATTAAGTTTAACAATTGCTTTTGAATAAAAGGCCATGATATTAAATGTAGACAGTAAACATATATATGTGCATATTAATGTAAAAAAAAATAAAACAAGAGGACAAAACCATCAAATAAATTGAAGACTTTGGAAAGTTTCTAGATAATTAACGAACTAAATAGTTCTTATGGCCATGTTCTGCAAAACACTACAACTTGAAATATCAGATTTCAATTATTATAATATTAACAACAACTATAACATTGTGGCATTTATTTCAATCATACCTGGGAGTAATTCATTAACTAACTCAACCATAATGCAAGCAAGGGTTTTGTCTGAAAATTTTTGTATAGAAATCTCTCAAAAATTTGAGTACTGTTTTATATAAAATTCTTGACATTCTTGCTTGCTTGTGATATGATAAACTGGGATAATTAGATCCAGTTTAGAGACTCGCAAAAAGAGTAAAAAGTAATAAAATTGCAAAATGCATTGTAGAGTTTACCGATTTAGAAGGATCAAAATAAAAAAAAAACATGACCACTACTTCCTGAATAGAAAGTAAAATTAAATACATAAGAATGACCACTACTTCCTTGATAAAAAAAAACCAAGACGATTTCAGCATGTCCGTCCGTCTGTCTATGGAAAACATGATACAATCTAAGTGAAAAGAGCTAAGCCCTTGAAATTTGCTACAGATACATTTTGCAAGATATCACAGGTCAAGTTCATAAATGAGCGAAATCTCGGCTAAGGAAAAGAGGAAAAGTTCCCCTAAGAAGAACTAAAACAACCTTCAAACAGCAACATACTTATATTTTAAAGTATTTTTGTAGTTTTGTCGAGCAACTGAGACATTTTTATGCCAAAGAAGGTATAAATATCTACAACTTTATTCATAAAAAATATTTCAAGTTTATTGAACGCTTATTTGAGAGATGTTGCATAGAAATTTGTCCAATAAGCAGTCAATAAACCTATAATGTTTTTATGCATACAGTCGCTAGAATTAAAATGAGAACGTTAAAAACAAAAATTTTTTTTTATCTGACATCAGCTGATATATGGCGTAAACTGATTTTTAAGGAATCGAAATTGTAAGGGAACTAGTGCGGTTTTGATAAAAATAAACGGGCTGTAGTAATAAAATATAGAAAATTTTTAACATCAGTATAAAACATATAACACAGACACAGCGAACACCGATTTCTCAAGAAATTGGACCTGTAAGCGAACTAGAGTATGCTTAGTAAAAAGTATATGTAGTAAACGAATCTGGTTATTAAATGTAAACTGTATTAAAATTTTTGATATCGGTGCATATATAGCAGAGACATACTGAAAATCCATTTCTTAAGATATAAGACCTGGGGGCGAAAACAAGTTCGATGTTATAGAAAAATGCGACAAGAAAACAATTTGGTACTCTGTATCTCTTACGCAAACGTTTTCGCAAAGTAATTATAAAAGAAACGATTTAACATAAACTTAGGCTTTACAGAGTGCAGTGCTTTTTCTTCTGTGTATATTAGTTTTTATGTAGCAATCATGTTTGTTGAGTAGTTGTTTCTGGAAACATCGCGATTATTGTAGAACAAAATCACCAGAAAAATAATGATCATTCGAGAACTCATGACGCGTTAAAGCGTGAAAAGCCATAAGTAAGAACTTTCAAGTGTTTTGTAGTACAGTGTAGTATAATTAAATAGTACAGTGACTAGTTAAGTAAATAAAATGTGAAGTTTTGATTTATCTGCGATCAGTAATTGAATGAGCTTTATTTCATTTGCAATAAAAAGAATCCGCAAAACGTTTTTAAAAGGTAAAACAAACAATTATATTAATGCCTGACCTTCCTATCGACCTAAGCAATGTTAATGAAGAACTCCCATCTATGGCCTTAGCAGAACTTTTTCCAATCTGGAACAATTTCATGACGAATTTTGAAACTTTTCAAATCAAAAAAGAGAAAACTGAAATCGATGAGATCAAGATTCACTGGCATTTGAATAATACTTATGTGTTAGAAGTAAAAATTTTATGTTAAAAATAAAAAATAAATTAAAAACTTCAAAAAGGATTACAGATGAACTAAATAAATAAGAATGTTAATTGAGAGAGAATAAGAGATTGTTAGAGTTTAAAGTTTGAATATTAGGCTTAAAGTTTGAGAATTAAAAAAAATATTAAGAAATATATTTTAAATGTTAAATAAATATACAATAATTAAGGAAATTGTAATTGAAATGGTGCACATTAAAGACAACAAAAATATGGTTTGTAAGTAAACAAAAAGAGGATAAAGAAAAACTGTAATTAAAAATTGTATTTATGCAAAAAAAAAATAATAATAAAAAAATAAATAAAACAAACAATACTTAGTTAAAACATTAATAATAATAAAATAAAAGCGGTTTTATATTTCAAATTAAACATTGAATTCAATTTAAAATTAAATACATAAAAATTCAAATCTAAACAGACCTTAAATATTATTAATTTATTGATTATAACTAGAATTAAAATTCGTAATTCATTATAACTTCTCAGCATAAAGAAAAATTTGTAAAAAAAAAAATAATTATTTCAATTTAAAATATTATTGAATTGAATTGAAAAAAATTAATTATGATAATTATTATTACAATTTAAAGTATTAATATGCAACAAAATTAAAAAATCTTAAGATAAATGAAAATGAAAGAAATAATGTTGTGTATCAAACAGAGTACTTATTAAACAAATAATTTAAATAAAAACAAATATTATTATTATATACATACATATTATTAAATCTATATAAACAAATGAAAAGAAAATAAAAAATATATATACATTTATATCTATATTTGAAATATATTTAAAATCGAGCCAGTGTTTAAATTTTATTACGAAATAGTTTTGCTAATTTTCAAGTGTTTCAAGGAATTAAGGTTAGTAAAGGGCAGAGCTGTAAAAGAATGGTGCTTATTTAAAATTTAATTCATCACGAATTAACCAATTTTGAATGAACTCATTTTATGAAAAATATGAATTGAATGGTAATTATGAATGCATGCATTCATAATGAATTAAATATAAATCGAATTAATATTTTAATGCATTCAATATAAATTAACAACTTTCCGATTTCATTCACCTTTTATGGAACAGTAATTAAATTAAAATTTCAATTATTTCATAGGGAATTAAATATTCCGGAAACTGCATTTATTTCATTCAAAAGAAATTTAGTTGAAATTCCAAAGAATTGCATTTAAATTCGATGTAAGAGTATCTTTAAGCTACTAGATGGTTGCAGCCTCTTACGGGCAGAGGTAGCAGAATTTTGCCGGATATATGATGGTTTGATATTCATTCTAACATGCATAAATATAATTGCTAAATTATAAAAAAATTATAAAAATCACGATTCTGTCCATATCGCGCTCTGTGCACATTTTTAGAATGAAGCTCCTCTTTTGATTTGAATGAATATGCCAACAAAACAAAACTGCCACATTTAGTTGGAGTGATGATAATCTTCAAATGTAGGTTCATACATTGTTACACTTAAAAAAATTAGCTGTTTGGTGAGCTTTATGAGCTAGTGAAATGATTGATTTATACTTCTTTAAAAGAGATGCTGGTGATTGCTATAGGCCTGTGATTTCTAACTTTATACGTTTATCAATTGAAGAACAAACCATGACATGCAGAAGTTGTGGTTTTAACTAGACAGCGCAACATGTTACACAGCTCGTGCCACAATTGATTATTTTAAGAAAATGTTTGCAGGCCACATAGTTTCACATATCGTGAATTGGCCTCCCAGATCGTGCGATTTGATGTCGCTAGAATATTTTTTGTGGGGATATCTAATCCAAGCAGCCTAAAATTATTTGCCACTTGAAGAATAAAATTTATGTTATTGTCGCATTACGATGGGAAAAGTAGTCGAAAATCAGATCTCCAGATGATACTATATCCGAATCAACTGTGGCGGTCATTTGCAATTCAAATTTAAATTACAAATCCAGAAAAGTATCATTTGAATAAAATAAAATTCTTGTCAATTCAAAATGTTCCCATGGTTTTAATCCATTTCAAAAAAAAAAATCCCCTTAAAAACTGTGTATTTCACCACATTTCAAGTGTTAACAAATCAAAATCTCGCTTGTACGCTTGTCTTTGACGGAAACGTTACGATTTTAATAGATATTTTGCAGATTCTAGACCTAAAATAGTAGATAGAGCTGGCTCAGAGTAACCAATTATTGCGGACAAAGAAAATGCTAGTTTTATGAAGACAACGATGACGACACTTGGAATGTTAAATAACGTTTTCGATTGATATTGATTATATATTCGCGCTGGGGCATGTGATGTATTACTACTATTTCCTCCCTTGTCTTTTTAATCTAATTCAATTCTTTTTTCAGTTAAAATTAATAACTTCAAAAACTTTTAATGTGTGATTAACTTTCATATTAAATTCATTATGTGCCCAAACTAGTTTGGGCATAACTAATTATTTTATTTATTGAAATTTATTTGTTTTTAATTTCCTACAACACTGATATTGGGACATAATTTTCCACTTGTCATTGTCTTCTCATGGCTAACAATTATTGAAGCGTGAATAGGTCTCTATTCAAATCACAACAACTCAAAACTCAAAATCAGTGTGCTACGGTCCGTAACTTAATGGAAAATTATTTTGATAAATAAAATCTATTTGTTATTGAAAAGATATTTTATAACACAAGTGTTCCCCACCGTATTATAATTCCTTTAATGTTTGATTGAATTATAATAACCTATTTCTTGTAACATATCTCTACTCCCTTTTTGCTGATTTTACAAGAAAAATGCTTAAGCAAAGTGATCGCATCTTACTAAGACGATCTGTTCAGAATCTATTTTATATTTAACACCTTTTCATGGTCCTTCGAACCGTATGCATACATTTCCTTTTATTTTGTTTAATAAAATGAATTCATTTATACAATTCATTCATGGCAATTCATTAACTAAATGATTTGTGGATTCATTCATTTACAGCTCTGGTCAAGAGTTTGCTTTTAAGCGTTTGCTTTAATTAATAACAAACAAAAAAACGTGTGTGAGTGTGAGATAACAACGAAATTAATAGAACATGGTGCGCAGCTTCGCCGATTTCACTGGCTCCCGTCTGCAGTTTACATTATGACAAACCGCTTTTTATATTTATTTTGATAATGAAACGCAAGTTTTAAAACATTTTTTAACATTAGTTTTGTTTTTAATAATTGCATATTTTTATAAGTTGGCTTTTTATGATTATACATTTTGTATTTCGGTTTAATAATTAATATACTATTCATGTCTCTAATTCTCATTTTGGGTTGGGAAAAAATTATCGAATGCTTTTAATAAATATAAACGAATACATGAAAAACGAAAAAAGTAATAATGTTTTGGTAAGTAAATTAATTTCTTTTCTGATCCTTGGTATGTTTTTATTTCTTTTTCAACAATAACATTAAGGAATATTAAAACTAAAAAATTAAATTTTGCTCATGATACAAAATACTATTACGCTGATAGTTTTTTAGTTTAAGATCCGTTTTCACAACTCACTCACTGATAGCTAAAGAAGAGATTTTAAAGGCCGCATGTTTGCAAGCGCAGGCCATAATTTTAAACTTTTCATTCAAGATTTACACCAGCATTTAAAGTTTCAAATTATGACCTGGTAACTGCTGAAAGCGGTCGACAAAATCTCCTGTCTTTTGGTAAGTTGTGAAAATCAGACTAAAACAATTGCTTTTCGAAAAGAAATAAAAAATAATATTGAATGAGTAAAGAGTAAATGTCTGTCCTTTTAATTAAAACTAAACTTAAACAGTGTATGTATGTATGTACGTATAATATTAAGCAATCAAAAATGCTTAAATGTCGTGTCGTTCGTTGAATGAGTTTTAAGGAAAAATACGACTAATTCGGAATGTGAATGTGAAAACAAAAACAGAACTGAGTTAATGAGAAACTTAAGTAAATTAAATGAATGTTGATATTAAGAATGAAACAAAACAAAATCTAAGCATTTGTTAAATGTTTTTCTTTTCTTTCAACGGCATTTGCCATTGAAACGCACTTTGAAATGCTAAAAGGCTTTAGTTGAAGAAAAATGTTCTCTATTGAGATCGTTTAGTTCAATTCGCTTATAGCACGATTTTCATTAAGTAAAAGTTCATGTATTAGTATATCCTCATCAGTGGTAACGTCAATTAATTCCAGTTCGAGTATTTGAGTGGGTGGTATACACTCTTTATCGTATTTTATATCTTTAATAACTGAAACAAATGTTTTACCCACTGTTAATTTACGGAAAAATAAACAATCATCTAAAGTCCAGTCGTCATTAACAGCTTTAATGCCTTTAATTTGTTTGAAGATACAAAACAAAAGAAATATTTGCAAAAGGAAAACAATTTTCGTTTCAGTAATAAATGTTTAAGAAAATTGTAAAGAATGACTTACCATAAAGCCTGGCTTGTATGGCCATTTTAGGTAATTGACGGAATTTTAAAGGCAACGTTTCAATTGGCTGCTGTCAAGCGTAACTATATCTCCAAAATCGCAGAAAGATACATGCATCATATCGCCATATTTCTTAACAACTGTCACTCTAAAGAACAAAATAACAAACAAAATTTTAATTTAATAATACATACTAGTGCGCTAGCGATCGACACCATCGATCGTATTCTATAAATATTAAAAACAAACTACTTTTTTGGGATACTTTTTTTCCTTTGTCGTTTAATTCTGCAAAAACATATTTCTTTTAGTCCACGCACATACTTCCACACAATCTTGAATTAAGATTCTTCTTTATTTTGCTTGAAGAGAAGCAACTTTTAAAGCTTCTCTATTTTGTTTCTTTTAATCTCTTTAATTGTTTGTTAATATCAGTGGGATTCTTCAAAACAATGGATTATTTAGAAATATTTCTTTGTTGATATTGAAGTAAGAAATTACTCCGAAACTACTGACCTTCATTTTGATATATATATATATTCATATTTCCGAGATGAGCTCAGAATTACGGGACTAAAAGGTATTACAGAAAACGCGTTTGCTTATTAATTATGTATGTAGATGCATACATACTAAACACGTGCATGGATATACTCAAACCATACAAATTTCTGAAGTCATAACACAATCGCATATTTTGCGACTTTCAATATTTATTGTACAGTTAGCACTGTTAACATTTTTAGCAGATTGGCTGTAACAAAGCAAAGAGAAAGTTGTTGTAATTTTATTAATTGTAGCGTATTCAAATAGAACCGAAGACAATGATCTACAATGTTTTTTGAATCAAAGAGCTTGTGTTTCATTGTGGCGAAAAATATACGTATGTATGTGTGTGTGTGTCGGCGTGCTTACGAAGTAAAACATGTATGAATTTATATATTGCTTGTGTATATATACATACACTGAATACACTTAACGTTCTATGTAGAATACATTAACCATTACCAACGCGCAAATTTGTAGTAACAAAAAATGTTGTTCTTTTTAAAACAACGAATAAATTTGTTGCTTTTTATTGTTGAGTGTGTTAGTAAAAGCAAAGCCATAACATAACAGTCACTCTCATTCTGTTGTTTGAACAAAGAATAATGAATATTAGCATGTTACATTGATTTGAGCAGTACTCACTGCTACACAAAAGCACGTCTTTAATATATATGTACATACATTTCTGAATATATAAATATGGCACACATTTTTTTTTGTAAGTTTAACCAATACTGGTGCATGATAAGATCAATTGCACCAAATTGCAAATTATTTGGTGGGCATCGATAGAATATAAATGCAACATCAAAACATTTATAGAAATTTCAGAGAACCTGCTGTCTTGGCATAAGTGAGACTTTCAGAACGACATCAACAGGGATAATGGAAGCAATATTATCCAATTGAGACAAAGCCTTTCTTACATTCAAACGGTTGAAGGTGATGGTTGAGTGTGGATCGATCAAGTACATGAGGTCAAAGGTGAGTCCATACCGAAAAATGTGACATCAGATTGCATACCGGGGACTAGCCAGGGGATAGGGGAGCAAATTGCTAAATATTATATATTGTAGTATATAGTATTTAAGACATATAATATCTAATGTCCAATTAATTGAATTTACTAATCCTTTTCATTTAATTGCACTGTTATCAATTTCATTTTTTATTTTCATTTGTTTACTTAAACTTTCATTCAATTGGAAAGTTGATGGGAAATCTAACAACGACTAGCATAAGATTTATTTTTATTTAAGAATAACATTGTTTTTATTTATGAGAACTTGAATTTTTAAAAAATAAAACTCAATAATTTTTCAAGTCTGAAATCGGCTGTTTCAATTTAATTCATTGAGCATTCATCTGCTCTTAATAAAACTAGACACAGACTTACAGCAGGAGAGGACAAGTACTTGGTACTTGTCGTGCGCTGGAGGACCTCCGTCTACAGTCAGTTTGGGGCGCTTGTCTCCTTTGTAAGGGGTAGCGGGTGACTTGAACCAGCCTAATCTTATGCGCAGCTGTACTGTGGTCGTTTTACTCTTTTTTACTCTTTCACTCTTTCCTATCTTTCTCTTTCTTCTTTTTTAACTCTTCCTCTTGTATATCTCATTCTTGCTTTTCTTTTTCGGGTTATCACAAAGGGACCAAATTTAATAGGACCCACGTGAGCTGTAACTCTGTTTCTCCTCTTAACGCCGGCTCGCTTACCTAACCTAACCCACAGCTGTCTCAAAAACTTTGCCAGTGGCGTTCTTAGGCATCGGTGAAAATAGAAAATAAATTTAGGAAACATAACATTTCAATCGATTCCCGACATCCATTGCTGGTTGAACGACCCTTGGAATAAACTTCTCATGTGGCTTCAAAAACGGTGTGTTGGTATTTATATAGAAAATACTACGGAATTTTTATTCCGCCCGCCGGACTGTTATACAGTTTTGCAGGCGGAAGTTCAAGCAATAACTGAATGCAGGGCCTATGAATATATTCACAGATAGTCAAATGGATAGTAGAGCGATCTCAGCTAAACGGACTAAATCATAGAGTTTGGAATGGCAAAAGCTCTATTAACAGTTATTCGATACATGATAAATAGCGCATCATATGGGTGATAGGGCACGCGGGAATAACTGGGGATGAGGACAAATTCGCTTGCTTCAAGAGCAATAGAGTTAAGTAACATAAACTTGGTATGCTCGAAACCATTCGATGCAGTTAAATCCGAGCTAAAGACTTAGGCACATGTAGATAGTGAAACCGTGGGAATCAGTACAATAATTCTATGGGGATCCAGACGATATAAAACGAGGGAGCTGCCTAAGTAGAATATTGGAAGTTGTCACAGCTATCCGCAATTACAGCTACATCTAAATGCATAGCAGTAACGGGAGAAGATGAATGTAGAGGATGTGGGGAGGATAACGAGACATTGGAACACTATTTATGACATTGCATTACGGCATATGCTGGAGGAAATTAAAAAGGTCTGTAAGTGACATGGAGTTCCTGTATACCTATGAATCAAACTTTAAGGTTAAACCAAAAGAGCGCAAGACAAGTCTAGACTAGCTCAAGTGTATGTCGTATAACATGGGCCATCATACCGCTCGTAACAACCTAACCTAACGTTGGGTCCCGAAACCAGTACTGTGTGTTTCTTGTAGAAAGCAAACTTTAAAATATTTATTGAGTTTGAACAAAATATTATATACCTGTGAAAGAAACCATCAGGATTTTTGGCCGCGTAGGCCTCATAATTTCCACCATATCAGTTGGTATGAATTCGTCACTATTTTCACAAAACTCTTGCAGTTCCTTCATTAAAAGTACGCAAATTGGGATAATCTTTGTAAGGTTGTATCTATATAAATTAAAGAACAAAATAAATACCATAAAATAAAAAAAAAATATTTATAATCTTTTTAATTTGCTACTAGCTTCACCGGAAGTAAGTTTCTTTTTTGCAAAATTATTAACAGTTTGTAATACACAAAAGCGAACAATTCCACGAATTCATTTGATTTGTCTATTACAATTTGTCATAAACGTTTTTTAACTACGCTAACCTCCATAAGGGGGAGTAATTTATTTGTTTGTTTGCTGAGAAATTATAAATACTTGCCGTAAAGTTTGACGGATTAGCCGACATTGTTATGCGCACTTCAAAGTACTCATTTTTATTTGGTATTAATGCATAATTTTGCAATTTGGGTAGATCCGAAGATTTTTGTGGTGATCCTGGCACTTTGGTGAGCGTAAGACCACGTGTCACATCAATAAACGGATTGCTTGTGGGGTTGTAGGCGATGCCAATGATGAACCGCTAGTGCTGCGTGTTAAATTCTTGTTGTCATATAAAGATTTAGTACTATTATTTGTATCGTCTATACTACAGCCTTGTAGTACATCAGGACGTCTTAAAGAAAAATATGAAAAATATGAAATATTTCAAGAAATCTGTATAAGCAACAACAACTAACTCTTCCAATTCGTGCTCTATCCATATGACATCATTAATGGTACATAAAGTGCCAAGACTCCCCAAGCGAGTATAAATTTTGACAAGAGGAATTATATCTGGCTCACACAGTCTTATCTGTAGCAAACATAATAAAAATAAAAATATATAAATTTAATTATAAATTATTGGGCTAAAACTTACTAAAGCTTCACAACCGTTTGGCAACAGACCACGTATACGTCCCACAATATTTGCTGTTATAACGGGTATATTATGTAGTCTTACTTTCAGAGCCTGAGCGGAAATTTGCTCAAGGCCATGCTTAAACTTTCCAATAAAAATATTTTCGAAATATGTGTGCATGTTTTGCGACCGTTGTCCACACAATACATTTGATAGTGATCGCTGTTTGGTTGTATATCTGTTTCAGCCAATGCAGCACGATACCATTTGATGTCATTGCAATCGTCATCATCACAAATTAAAAATAAATTGGAACGTGTTAAATCATCGAAAGTGACTTTATGCTGATCGCTATTCAATTTTGATTCAACGCTTTGTTGCAGCAGTTTCTAGAAATATTAAAATAGGAAACAACTAATTTAGTAATTAATAAAACTGTGAAACGAAATGCTTATCGATATATGTACATATTTAAATTAGGGAGCAACGATACGCCATTTCGCCGAAAATATATACCGCCGATACCGATTCCGATACCGATACGCTTACTGAAGTTAAGTTCAAGTAAAAATTAACCAAAATTAAGTACAATAATTCTTCTATTATACAAAAGAACAGTATTTAATAATGAGCCATTTATATCATCAAAATTTTCAATACATTTCAGTTTCTAAAATTCAAATTTTCAAACTACAAAAAATCTGCAATATTTATGATTTTACGAAAAAAAAACGATGGCATTCAGTTTAGATTGGCTCAAGATTTAAAATTGATATTAATAAGGTTTAAAAGGCAACAAATTGAATTTGATATCATGTTAAAATTAAAATAAAACTATTAAAATAACATTGCACATGATTAATATTGAAAATTGATATTATTAAAATTTTGTTTAAAAAATCGAGTGTTCTCAAATTTTGCGGAGATAGACGATTTCTTGAATCCTTTTGAAACAGACCTGCAGTGGAAAAGGTCTCACAGATGCGACAGAACTCGTTTGAAAATTTAAGTATTTCTGCGCCATTTTCTTCAAATTTGGGTAGAATAAAAAGAAAAGAATAATCTCATTCTGTTTTGATTTTTATTCTGCATTTAATAGGTTATTTCTCATAGTTGTCATGCAAAAAGAAAAGAGTTGAAAATTGAATATTTTGTTCAAAAGACGCTAAAGCAAAAATATAAGAAGTATCGGCATATCGACAGTAAAATATCGCCGATATATCGGTATCGGTTGCATTCCTAATTTAAATATATACATATATGGAGCTATAGCTAATCATTGAAAGACTTGCACTTCAAATTCTAAATTTTCAAACAAAATCAAATTAAAAGTTGGCATTTAAGAGTTTTACATATGTTTAAAGCAGTGTTTGTAAGTTTATATTATAATTATCGATTCACAGGCTGCTAATCACGATAGTATGTGTCGTATAATTCTACAGTATTATATTTTTGCTGTTGATTATTTTCATGCAAAATAATATGTACTTTTGCTTTACTCATGTAAAATTTAATATATAGCAGTCCTATTCACAATCTTGTGCAAATGGTATTGCATCATTGCATTTGCAAAATCGTTTAGCATTTATTTACTCTGCACTAACAAAATGCACAGCAATGCAATTGTTAGTCTTGTATATATAAGCAATACCAAACCTAGTAGTTTTAATTGCAAGTCAACAGCTGAGAGTAAGAAAGCATCAGAGAGAAATAGAGGGATTTATTCTTTAACAAGTAGAGCAAACTAAAAAAAAAGAAGAGCGGGTATTAAGAGTAAATAGTTGGAATTGCACAATTTTGCAATCATAAATGCACAAAATTGTGAATAGAGATAGTACGTTTTGAGAATGTTGTATAAAACCCAGGTACGGAAAAGTTTAATTTATTTTGCAAATTTGTAAAACTATGTTTCGTAAGTATAATATAACTTCAAAAACGACAAAACTTAAAAAAAGGTTGTTGATCACTACAATTAATCTCACAAAAAATCCTTAAATGAAAGGAAAAAGTAAAAATCCTGACAAAACTGTGCAAAATCAAACAAGTTTTAGGCTATTGCAATCAAGAGCACAAAATGTAACAACAATGTAACAGCACAAAAACGAGAAAATTCGCGTAAATACCAATATTAGACTACGAAATATATTTAAAAAGGACACCGAGAAATCAAAATGTGAAAAATTGTACAATATGCAAACATATATTTAAAATATTTTACAAAAGAAATTAGCAGTTGCAAAGAACACAAAAACACAAAATTCGCGAAAATTTTTGCGTAATAAAAAATTGGATAAATTGCGTCTGCGCTGTAAACGAATTAACGGGGGTAAAACGGCACAAAACGCAATAAATTTAGAAGGCTCAACAAAAAATTATAATCGAAGCGCTAATATTCGTGAAAAATTTTGAATAACCAAAAATACTTCACAAATTATTTAAACAGTTTTAAATAATACATTTGAGCTAAAAGCGTGAAAATTTGTAAAAACTGTAAAAATATACTTAAAATGATTTACAAGAGATTTAAGCAAATGCAAAGAAAACAAGTGAACCGATAAAGCGAAAGTTTTACATGATTAATCGAACACAACCAGACAAAAAACACGAAAATTGGCGAAAAATTGTGAAAATTTTGTATAAAACATTTTTGAGAGATTTTGAATTATTTTGGGCGGTTTTTATTTAAATAATTTTTATTAATTATCCGAATACTTCTTAGTATTATTTATTACTTGAGTTTTAATTACTTGAGTTTTAATGGGATATTTATTAGGTTCAGTTTTTTATACTTTCTTCCTTTTCCTTCAATTAAGGATTTTTTTGTGATTAATTGTAGCGATTGATAATAATCTTTCAAGAAGACAAGAAAAGTAAATTGAAAGACTTATTTTATTAACTGTGGTACAACCGGCTGTTTCATATCCGCTACGATAATCATCAGCATTCATTGGCTTCGAACTCAGACTTCATCTAAGCATGCACTATTTTGTAATGATGCTTAGACTACTCAACCACCAGAGCTTTGATCTATTTTCTGTCTATATTTAAATTTTTATCAATCACTTTCAATTTTCATTTTCGGATTTTTCAAGATATTTTAAGTAACAAATTTCAGCACACAAAAATATCTAAAACTCATTTTGTTTAAAACTTAATTGTTAAAAAATTGTACTTACTTGCACATATTTCATTTCGGGACTATTTATTTGTAAAATATATCACCATTATCGCTTATGTGGGTGATAATGGCATTGGTTACGGTACTTTCGGGTTTAAGTTCCGGTGCCATGGTATCACTGCAAATTGTATTTGATAATTGATGATTGATATTTATGTCCTCTTGTGACGACGTATCAAATAGCACCACTTGTATTTTACCATGACTTTTCGAATCTGTATCATAAAATTCGTTCTCTTTGGTAAATATACGGCCCACCAACGATTTGGTAGGCAACAAATCATCCAGACATTTGCGAGCCGAAGGATGCCCTTCGAAGTCTTCTAGACCATAGAGTGAAAAGGGCACAGCTTGAG
The DNA here is from genome assembly GCA_005406025.1 of Eumeta japonica. NCBI lineage: Eukaryota > Metazoa > Arthropoda > Insecta > Lepidoptera > Psychidae > Eumeta > Eumeta japonica. The sequence goes on from BGZK01003503.1 coordinate 20,450, forward strand.
CTGGCAAGCGTAGAAAATGTGTTTCACAAATATATAATTGATCCACAGCCAACCAATCAGCATCGCCAAAATCAATAAAGAAACACAAAGCACTTCCTTTTGATTTATCCAATTCTTCAACACGTATACGATGCCAGCAATCATTAATGTTGACAAGATAAATATGTTTGCGAGCTATTGATACAGGTCGTTCCTTTTTGGTAGACATAAACGCTTCAATGTCATTGACTAAGGCACTGAAGCGAACATTATATTCCTGGCCAAATAAGCGACCCCAAACTTCAACAGTGGAAGAACAGTGGGTTATAAAAATATTCCAATATTCATCGGACCATGGCAAACGTATGGGATCGATTTGTATGGTTTTTGTTACTTCACCCGTGCACAATGATATAGATTCCTTGTCAGCATCTCGGTTGGCGAATATGATAACTTTGTTCAAATTAGTTTCGGCTGTAAACAAACTTGATGTTTGCACCAAGGCCACCAATTGTCGGGCAATTGTTGTTGGAACGTTGACTCAAATGTTTCGGGTAAATTTTTAGCAAATATGCCATGAGGATGATTCAAAAGTTCCGTATACAATTTATCCAACAGCTCGTATCGGTAAAGGTGCACGCGGGTAATGGTCGCTTCTTTTCCAACATTTTAATTTTTTCCAAAGCTCTTTTGGCACACGCCTCTTGGCCAAATATTCAGTCTCATATTCATGTGGATATGTTGAAAAAATTGTATCGTTTATATGAACACTGCACGAATATGTGTCACGTGAGAATTTTCCTTTCAACACTTTGAATTGTGCAGCTGGATAATTTTCGAACGACAATAGTGTATAACGGAGGCAATAGCGTCCATTTTTGTGGCTGATTACTAAATTGATGATGCGGAAAACATTGTAATCTATTTTGTGTGTATTATTGCTGAACTGATGACTGTAAGTTGTGGCCTGTTGGGAAGAAAATTACGAAATTATTTATAAAATATTTAAACAAATATATCAAATCAATCCGGTAAAGAAAATATTCATCCTAGCCGTGATAAGCAAAATCAAAAAGAAAACGCTGATAAGCGCATTTAACCTATTATACTCCTTAATCCATTACATTATTATAGAAGACGTATTTAAGATACCCTAAACGCGATACTTGTCATTATTTGAACTCTTTTCGCTTAAGTTATGAAAATGTTGGAATGGTAAATAATAGGTCCCTAAAATACAAAAAAGCAGTGCTACATAATAGAAGAATTTTGGCCGTTGCTAAACAAAATTTATAAATTTTTAACGAAAAAGATTTAGCTTAGCGATTTACAAAATATGGCAGGAGGTTGGTTACCTTTTTGGTCACAACTTGCTTAGTTTTCAAGATATTGACTTGATTCTTTTTACGTTTGATAGACAAATTCATTAGATTCAATATAAGTCACATATTTTATTGATAGGGCACAAAAAGTATTTTTCCGCTAAAAATTACCATGGGCTCTAGCCTTTGCTTTTATGTAAAAAACTGCAGAAATAATTAGTTTTTATTTTAGCAAAAATTAACATGGAATCAAAGCCATTACTTTGATCTACTTAACGTAGAAAAAATCACTTCAATATCTGAAAAGCTAAACAAATTATGAATAAAATGGTATATAGTTCTGCTACTGTTTTTCTTGGCCAATTTTAGTACAATTGGTTACCTTTTCGGTCATAACTTGTTTAGTTTTCAAGATATTGCCTTGATTCTTTATGCCCGATATTGCTAACGTGCTAACGTCAGCTGTATATCTATCTTTGTTTCCTTGAAAACAACGGCCTGACTACCTAACCTAACCTACATTGCTAATAGGCAATAGTTATTTCTAATCGAGTCATACATTTTGAATAAATTGAGGGTTACACGGTCAAGTTTTACTATCAGGTTTTAATATATTTACACTTGTTTACTAATCACTGGTTTACAATCATTGCTGATATTTTTCGGTTTCTTCACAAGTTGTTTGGCTTATTATTTTAATCTTACTCTTTGTTTCATCGCTTAAAGAAAGTATTGTACATTTTTTTTTAATTGCGTGCAGTCTGTCATAACTTTCAAGTTTAGTGAATTTAAAGCTTGATAGCAAAACATGATCGTGTAACAGCAGTGCTAATATTATTAATATTTTTATCAAAATTATATTTTTAATACCTGTGGTGGATAGTCCGGTTTTGCAAAAGCTCTTAAACGATTTTGTAGAAACGTAGATGAAACATTTGTTTGGTTTGCTGTTCCATGGCATTGTAAGAAAGAAGATGCAGCGGTAGCAGCTACGGTTGGTGTTGTTTGTAGCGCATGATTGGAAACTAATTTCGTTTTTGGTTGCTGTTGCTGCATATTATTTTGTGTGACATTTAATCTTTGTTGTGGTTTTGTTGATACTGTTGCTTCTACAGCAGATAAAGTTGTTGATTTGTCAATATTATTTGTTGTCTTTGAGTTGTTGGTTTCTGTTGAGATTTCAATTCAGTTTTTTACCTTCAGCATTTTTTGAGACTCTTTGGTTTGTTGTTGCTGCTGCTGCTGTTTGGAAGCACTCAAGTATCGGCCTGTATATGGCCTGCTGTTGTTGATCATTTAGTCTTTGTTGAACTTTGCCAGTTTGTTGTGTTTGTATAACTTTACTGGCCAAAGCTGATTGTTGTGCCGTTGTAGATTTAGTTTGCAAATTAGTTTTAAGATTTTTCTTTGATTCCAACATTTCACGCAAATCTTTGGGTTGCGAATTACTGCCAGTGCTGCTGCCGCTGCCCACTGATTTTTGTCTATGTAATGCTGGTTGCTGGTGTTGCGTTTGATTGTTGAAATTCTTTTGTTGGGCTGCTGCGCTGCCACTGCGATTGCTATTAGTATTATTATTACGATCACCAAAACCGTATGAACGAATTGGCATGCGGGCAGGAGGTTTTACAGCTTTCACAGGTGCAATGCGAAACGATTTGCTTGATTTTGCTCCTTTAACCATAGACGAAATATGAGCAGAACTTTTGCTATACTTAGCTGTTATGATAATCTATTTTATTTAATGCAAAAAATAATAAGATAAAATTATTAAATGAAATCAAAATAAGCGCAGAATATCAACGCCACTACAATAACTTTATACAAACTAAAATTTGTTTGTATGTAATGAAAAAAGAAGTATCTATGTGTATGCACTTCTTACATTGAATTTTAATTTATGTACAAAGAAATAAAAGAAAGATAAATAAATATATGAACAACACATTAACAAAATCTATTTATAAAAATTGTTTGAAGAAAAAGATATATAAACAATTGCATATGTTGCTTTCGATAAAAGAAAAATTATCAAAAACAACAGCATCAGCAAGTAAATAACTGAACAAAAAAGAAAATTCAAAATGCTTTTCTCTTTTTTATGGGGTGAATGAATGAGGAAAAGAGAAAAAAGTGTTAGCCAAGCAGGCATTTTTGCAGTTTATTGTATGAACAAATTAATCTACACATATGAATGAGCTCATAATGATGTTATTGTTTTATTTAAATTGTTTATTCTCATTTATTTTTTGTTTCTACTTACATCTCCATTGCCATAACGATTAAAGACAAATTCTCCAGTATCTTCGAGCAGTTCCTGTGCTGACTTATAACCTA